>OZ036012.1:3759584-3809584 GCA_964035015.1 Corallium rubrum
CAGCTGGTCAAATTACTTTATATTATATTTTTCTATAACAAAAATTACAATAATTTAGTTTAATATTACTTTTTAATTAATAATATTCATTGTTTATTTGTTACAAAATCTAGCAAGCTTTTCACTAAAAATATCTACATGCAGAAAGTAGAGTATAGAGAATATCATCTATATCTTAAAAACAAAAAAACTTCAAAAAATCGAACATATTTTTAAACAATAACAACTCTTATAGTTTGCAAAATACAAAAGTCAGATTTTGTTTATTTCGATTTGCTACGGATATTATGCATTTTTATGTTCGGTTTTTGGCTTGAAATTGCTAGTTAGGATTATAATTAGGTATTGTCTGAGTGATTTTATCAATGTTAAATCCAGTTAATTGTAATATGTGGGTAAACACGATATTATTGTGTAAAGGAATAGTACATCCACATTCATTAATACTTCCCTAAACTCATTTCAATACGGTGCCTTTTAAAACGCTTTTTAACAACTATATCAAAGGAGGGGAAGAAGAAGAGAAGTATTTTGTTTATTGCTTGTATCTTACCTTCACAAATCGCGTGTTTCTTTACAAATATTTGTCCAAAATGCTAAAAAGCTTTCTACTTTCATGTTCATGTCTTCCGCGCAAACTTTCTGAGCACATAAAAAGATTGCGTGCGAAAGCAGGGGAATAGGGAGAGTGTATTTCCGTAAATATTCGAGTATAAAACGACATATTCCGGACTTTGACGATAAAAACCGAAGCTTGGTGTTAAAAATACGTGTTTTTTCCCAATAAACATAATTTTGATGATGAAAACACAAAAAAATGCGTGTTTCTATTCTATTTCACTTTTCCGTAAGCATCCGAGTATAATACGGCACATTCCGGACTTTGACGATAAAAACAGAAACTTGGCGTTAAAAAAATATTTTCCCTGTATATATCCGAGTATAAAACGACATTTTCCGGACTTTGACGATTAAAAGCAAAACGCGTTTCTTTCAATAAATAGCCGAGTATAATACGACACACTTCGGAACTTGACGATGAAAACCGAAACTTGGCGATTACAAAAATTCGTTAAAAACGAAGGCATTTAAAAAATATAAAATGGCGGCGGAAACAAAACAATCTCGTTCAAGCAGACCGTTGGCTGATTCTGTTGTAAATAATCTATCTTTTTCTGTAGATTCTTTACAGATTGGAGATTCAACGCGTTCTTTATTGTCGCCATTGTATGACAGCGATCGGGAATCGTTGAAAAAAGAAAAATGTTATAATTCGGATGATGAAGAATTGTCTGAAGGCGAAATCGTTGAGAAATCCACTTCTAGCGAGAGCTCGTGTGATAGTCATTCCCAAACTGTCACTGTTAAAAAGGCAAAAAGCAAAAGGTCTGTGTCTGAAGGAAGAAGTGAACGGAGTAATACCTCACGAAGTTGTTCTTCAAAATCATATTCTTCCTTTTCTTCGTCTTCTACGCCGATTAAAAATCAAGGAAGACGTGAATCCGACACCGAAACTCAGTTAAGCCCTTGGGAGAAATGGCTGTTGACTAAGGTTATCAAAGACCACGAAAAGGCGAAGATTAAAACAAAAAAGAAACTGCTAGACAAAGAGATGATCGAGAAAGAGATTGCTGAAAAATTGGAAAATGAAAAAAAAGCAGAAATGAAAAGAATGGAGTGGCTGGAGTTGAAGAACAGGGAGGAAAAAATAAGAAATAAATTTAAAAGGAGGGAAGAGAATGAAAAGGCTTGCAAAGAACGGGACGAGAAAGAAAGGATACAGGAAAAAGCTGATGAGACATATAAGAACTGGTTTGAAATTAAACAAGGTGAAAGGAGAGAAGTAATAAAAAATAAAAGAAAGGAAGAACAGGTTAAAAAGAAAAATGAAAGTGATCGTGAACAGAGAAGCAGTGAAGCTTATCAAGAATGGTTAGAGAAGGCAAAAACACATCCAAAATCAACAAATAATCACTTTGGCTACCTTAGTGGTCGAGTTACAGGCTATTATGATTGGACGTGCTATCCAATGCCTTCTTACAACAACCCAAACCCGTGGGTTTCTCCAAAAATTAAGAAGAAATACCATGGAAAATTGGAGCTCCAAAATCCTTCTCCCCCGTTGCTATTTAAGGAGCTTGAAGAACGAGAAAGAATAATGAAACAAAAATATCCAAAGCTAAAAAAAAATCAAGGTGTTAATTGTAATTCTGACTATTAAAGAACAAGGTTGTCACCGGTTACTCACAAACTGTTATGTTTCATTGCTAGCTAAAGCAGTTCACTCCCAGTTGCTCATGCCCTTCAGGTTTCAACACTTTCCTCCATAATGCTTGTTATTATATATTCAAACTTTATTCTCGTTCGTGATTGGCCAAAACGCCCCCGCTAATTCTCCGTATCTGGAAGCTGACGCGTTATTTCAGCTGCTGACGTGATCAGCGTGCAATAATACCTTGTTTTGGATCGAACTTCGATCCAAAACAAGGTATTATTGCACGCTGTTGAACCCAAGCCCCCAGCACGGTCGGCAGCTTGCTAAAAATCCCGCCAAAACTAAATATTTTTGAAGAGTAAACAAAATGGTGTTGTTCTTTGCTTCTTGTTTTTGAATATTATAATAAAACAATTATTGGATTCGGTTTTCGCATGATATCGAGAATTATCAAGGCCTCGGTTTGTGTTATCCACCTCAGCCTTTGGCTTCTGTGGATAACACAAACCTTGTCCTTGATAATTCTCGATATCATGCTCAACCTCATTAAATAATTGTTTAGTATCTAACTCCTTCATTGCTACTGTGGATTTCTTCTTTTGGTTAATAACTTGTATAATGAATTGTCCAGTGTTAGCCAGAGTAAAATAATAAAAGTCAACTGTAGCAGTCAAAGAGTTACAGTCACAATGGAAATACCTTCCCACAGCACTTCTACTTCTGTCTGTAGTTTGTTGTGTATTAGCTGCTACAGAAATACAATATCATCCAGGTGATCTGACCGTGAGGGAAAGGCCTGGAACTAGCAACCTAATAGAAATCCATTTTGCTGTATTGAATAACTTATTTCTTTCATTTTCCTTTATCAAACTGGTTGAAACTTTGTATTTATGTTCAGTGTTGAAAATGATAAGTCTATGCTAAATTTGGGAACAAAATAAAGTATATTTCACGAGATATTAAATAGTTCAATTCGAAAAATGGATTTCTATTTGACAACTAGTCCCAGTCCTTTTCCGTGTTTTCAGATCACCTGGATGGCAACCTCGGTTTTCATTGTTTCCACACAGACATTTAATCTCTAAATAACCCAATGCATAAAGATGAATATATTACCAGGGTTAAGTCACGTTGACCTGAAAAACAGAGAAAAATCTTCTCAAGTTTTTCAGGCCAACGTGACTTAACCCTGGTAATATTTGGATTTCAACCGTGGCCGACGCTGTCCTAGAAGCTTTTAACTGCATAAAGATGAAGTACGATTAGTAACTAATCATACCTAATCTTTATGCATTAGGTACGATTAGTAACTAATCTTTGTGCATTAGGTACGATTAGTAACTAATCTTTATGCATTAGGTACGATTAGTAACTAATCTTTATGCATTAGGTACGATTAGTAACTAATCTTTATGCATTAGGTACGATTAGTAACTAATCATACCTAATCTTTACGCATTAGATACGATTAGTAACTAATCATACCTAATCTTTATGCATTAGGTACGATTAGTAACTAATCATACCTAATCTTTATGCATTAGGTACGATTAGTAACTAATCATACCTAATCTGTACGCATTAGGTAGGATTAGCAACTAATCATACCTAATGTTTACGCATTAGGTACGATTAGTAACTAATCATACCTAATCTTTACGCATTAGGTACGATTAGTAACTAACCATACCTAATGTTTATGCATTAGATACGATTAGTAACTAATCATACCTAATCTTTATGCATTAGGTAAGATTAGTAACTAATCATACCTAATCTTTATGCATTAGGTACGATTAGTAACTAATCATACCTAATCTTTACGCATTAGATACGATTAGTAACTAATCATACCTAATGTTTACGCATTAGGTACGATTAGTAACTAATCATATCTAATGTTTATGCATTAGGTACGATTAGTAACTAATCATACCTAATATTTATGCACTAGGTACGATTAGTAACTAATCATACCTAATCTTTATGCATTAGGTACGATTAGTAACTAATCATACCTAATGTTTACGCATTAGTAACTAATTATACCTAATGTTTACGCATTAGTAACTAATCATAACTAATGTTTACGCATTAGTAACTAATCATACCTAATGTTTACGCATTAGGTATGATTAGTAACTAATCATAACTAATGTTTACGCATTAGTAACTAATCATAACTAATGTTTACGCATTAGTAACTAATCATACCTAATGTTTACGCATTAGGTATGATTAGTAACTAATCATACCTAATGTTTACGCATTAGGTATGATTAGTAACTAATCATAACTAATGTTTACGCATTAGTAACTAATCATAACTAATGTTTACGCATTAGTAACTAATCATACCTAATGTTTACGCATTAGGTATGATTAGTAACTAATCATACCTAATGTTTACGCATTAGGTATGATTAGTAACTAATCATAACTAATGTTTACGCATTAGTAACTAATCATACCTAATGTTTACGCATTAGGTATGATTAGTACCTAATCATACCTAATGTTTACGCATTAGTAACTAATCATACCTAATCTTTACGCATTAGGTACGATTAGTAACTAATCATACCTAATATTTACGCATTAGGTACGATTAGTAACTAATCATACATGTTTATGCATTAGGTACAATTAGTAACTAATCATACCTAATGTTTACGCCAAAGTTCACTTATGCATATAATAACTAACAAATACATGTGAACACTTAGCGAATTCCCAATAGTATTAGTCACAACTCAATAATTTATTCACTTTGAAGTTGTTGACTCTGCCAAAAGCGTTCTTGTTTTATAACTCTCGTTCTTCCTCAGTAACCATAATATTACAAAGTGAATGATAGCATGGCATTTCGGTTGATTAGTGATTAGAAATGATTAAATGTCCCTCAAGCCTTGGGAGGTTTAGTAAAAGACCCTCAGGACTTTTACTAAACCTCCCTCGGCTTTCAGGTACATTTAATCACTAATCAACCTCAATGCCATGCTATTACTTATAATAATACAATACAACAAAATGCAGAAGTGAGAAGGTATTTCCATTGTGACTGTAAACCTTCAAAGCAGTTTGTGTGAATGTAATGGCACTCTACCATCGTTCTTTGGGCCCCAAAGCCAACCAAGGCCCCATGATATACCAGTATAACAGTATAAATACACAGGTGATTATGGAAAATAACGCGCGCTGATTGGTCGAGCTACTTCGGATTAATTCTCGATAATTACCTACAGCGTTTATTCAAAATGGCCACCAGCCAAGTTGTCAATGCGACAGCCGAGGAAATTAACAATTTTAAAGAAAATGTTCCTAAAAGTACGAAAATGTGTATTTATACTAAAACAATTATTCGCCTCAGGCTCGGTGAATATCGGTGACTAATAACCTCGACTTCGTCTCGGTTATTATACACCGATATTCACCTCGCCTTCGGCGAATAATTGTTAAATAACACAGTAAAAAGATGGTGTGAACTGCTGACATTTTTAGGAATGACATACTGACATTTCAAATGGAACCCTTCAGAGTCAAATTTCGAAATGTTTTGTAATTACAAGTGTATATTCAGGCTTTACACAGGCGACTAACTGCCAGTTATGCAGCACTCTAGTTTTTAGCATAAGAGATGAGACTGTATATTGTTCTTGCTGGTACTGTGGGTATGATAAGGGCAGTGGCAGCTTGACCAAGACCATACTAGTCTTAGCAATAATAAATATATCAATAGATGTTGTACATTTGTAATAAACATTCTAACCATATTATATTTATAATACAGTACTACCATATTTATTACCAAAATACTCTATTTCTCTTTAAACAATTGTATTTAAACAGACAATGTGAAATCCAACAAAAACAATAGTTTATTGAAAAATAAATTACCAGTTTACATTTGGAAAGAGTTGAAGACTACATGTCTACATACATGACCAAGGAAACTGCAAATAAAGCACTACAGATTTAAGGTTAAGATTAAATATTCAATACACTAATAGTGGATAATCTGTATTTTCATATTATAAAAATTTAGAGAAACTAAAAAACACCTTGTAGAAACTGTTTTATTTGAGTATTCTTGCAAGTTTCCATATCCTAGCTATATTTAGCCTAGTACTGTACAAATAGCAATAATATATTATGTACTACAAAAACACAACAGCAACATTGTTTGTGTTGTTAAAATGCTAGAACAATTGTGCTGGCCAGTGCCCAAGAATTGAAAGTGCTACATTATATCGACAAAAATGTCAACAAAATTCTTCTGTCAATATATTATGCGATTGTCTTCCCTGTTTCAATAGCAATGAACATATTTGTCATTGCTGGACAATATTATTGACATAATGAATGATATTGTCTATCTAATGGTTAATAGCTCACACATCAACAATGCTAAATTTAATATCAAAGTAAGTACATGTAGCTAGGATTAGACATGAAGATAATTTTGTTTCTACCAGCTAAAAATATATAGATAAAAGAACCAAGCTTTCAAACAATACAGTAGTCACATTATATAATCATTCTAACCCCAAAGACAGACATATTGTCTGAACTGACATATACATGTAAGTTTGAAAGCTCCGTAGAATTAAAACAGTAAAATTGTCTTCATGATACTGTATACAGTGTATCAACTTGTGAGCTTTTTAAATTTTGTTTTTTCAAGGCCCTGGCATTTTATTTTTCAACTTCAAAAACGTTTTCAAGGTTTTCAAATACCAAGAGATTAACCTTGGCCAACTACAATATGAAATAATTGCTAATTTCTAATAGTGCCACCATCAGTTAACATAACATGGACCAAGGTGAAAAGGAAAACTGCTGAGAATAGTTTTGATAACAAAATACTGACAGTTCAGGCAAATAATGAAATACTGGTGTTTCAAACACAAGCCTTTCATCACATTTTACTCTGATGAATGGCTTACAAATATCAGTATTTCGTTATCAAAACTATTCTCAGCAGTTTACTACCTTTTCACTTTGCTCGATCTAAAACACTGCCTACACAGCACTCTACTTTAATACATAATAATATATACCATTTGTGGTAACACCATGTTTGAGCCAACACAATGTTGGTTGGCATTTGCTCTGATAAAGGCCTGAGTTAACAGGTCGAAAGCTTAGTAATACAATAAATATGGGTGTAACTATAAGTCGAGGGTCGAGCGTCAAAGTTGAGGGTTGAAGTTGAGAGTTGATAAATTGACCAGAAAATACCAAAAAATCACTATATACTATAATCGATTACATATCGCAACATTGTGTTTTATTTCTACGCACCGCGGGATACATTTATAGCCGATATACAAAATAGTGATGTATGCGTTGCTTTTTAGCGCCAGAGTAATTATGCGGAGATATGTTAACATAATATATATTTATATACATTATTTTACTCTGCGTACGGCCAGGCATCGTTTTGTTTGTGAAAAGAAAGTTTCAAGTGAGTCAAGTTACCTTATAGAGACTTGCCGATTGCATTTCGGTTGTGTGTTACACTGTTAGTGATGGATGAGAAAGCTATTTCTAATTTAAAGTTTGCTGACATATTGAAAAAAGATTTGGTTCCATTTGAATCTGATGTTTGGGGACACATAAAATACTGTATATAAATATATATTATGTTTACAAAGCCTCAAAGCTTTGTATATCGGTTATAAATATATCCCGCGGTGCGTAGAAATAAGACACAATGTTGCGATATATAATCGATTATAGTATATAGTGATTTTTTTGTATTTTCTGGTCAATTTATCGACTCTCGACTTCAACTCTCTACTTCGACTCTCAACTCTCGACCTCGACTTATAGTTACACTCAATAAATTAATATCATAATGGTGTTACCACAAATTCTCAGTTGTAATATATATACCCATAATTCTGGAAAATCTGAAATGTTAAATATTGAATATAAAATGTGTTTGAAAGTGTCTAACTAAGCAAAATGTGAACGTATCTAAAAGTGGATGTTTACCGTCAATATTATTATTAGTATAAAACTAAACTTTTTTATAATAAAATTAAAAACAAAGGTTTGTACTTAATTCTTTGAAGCAAATTAATCATCTATGTTAATATCAAGATGAAATCATTTAATAATATTCATCTTCTCAGAAGACAACGTATCCTATTGCATAGAGATGTAACAATTAACTCATTTTTGCTTGAGCTGGTCAAATGGTCCCTTTACTGTTTTACTCTAACACCAGATGATATTACTCAAGGGAGAACCTTCAGACATCCTAGGCAGCAAATAGATTAAACTAAGTTTGCAATTGCAACTCTTCAGTTTGCTTCATAAAGGATAATCCTTTAGTTGATATTCTGATACAATCCTATAGAATATTCTATAGAATCTGTCCCAACTTCTTATTGAATTATATTCCATAGAATATTCTATAGCACATTTTCATATTAACATTACCCTGATTAGAGCACTGTTCTATTTCACAGAACAAGTTTTGAAAAACTTTTCTTAAATTGTGTTTGGGAAAACCTGCTTTGGAAACTTGTTTCAGTGTGTATTCTATGCTTGGCTTAGAAGTGACTGTAGACTGCTAGATTTCTCTCTTTGATGAGTACATGTAAAACCATCTGGTGTTAGCCAGAGTCAAATAATAAAAGTTGACAGTAGGCAGTTGCGATATATTGATATTTTCGATAAATATCGATATTTCAAAAATATCGATATTTGATATTCGATTTTTCGCATATTGAAATATCGAAAGTTGTAACTAAACAACTTAATCTCTGATTATTCGGCAATTATTGTTTTCACTGGTGAAGTTTAGACAACGTGTGTATGGCAGCAATTGCGAATTTATGATACAAGTGCATGGGCAATTGAAATTAAAAGCAAAAACAGAGAAACTGTGACCACAGAAGATCACCAAGCAGCGGCATTGAACGCTTGAAAACAATAGTTTTGTGTTGACTCATAAAGATGGAATTCGCAAATATAATTTGAATAATAATGTTAATGACGCGTATCGACGCAGGTTTAAAAACAAGGTATCAAAATAACACAGCTCATTCAAACTCGTTATTCTGTTGCAAAGGGAAGTAAAAATGTCTAATCAAAGAAGTCCTGTTTGGAATTACTTTAAGAAAAGTAATGAAAATGATGACCCAACATGTCAGCTGTGTAAGAAAAAGGTGAAAACGAAGGCCGGAAACACGAATCTAATGTCGCATTTAAAAACAAACCAGCTCATGGTGTATACGACCCTGAATATAGTGAGGAAATGAACCACGCCAGCAACGGGAAACCATTAGGCTTGTAAATATATCTTTAAACTTTCATAAACGGATAAACCGTTAATAAATCTTTGAGACGTACCATGACTGGTTTCATGCACTTCTTTTTAACTGTTTGTGATGCGTATACATGCAAGTTGACTAAATTACATTTTCTCATTTGCATAATTCGATATAGTCGATATTTTGTTTTCGATATCGATATATCGATTTTTTTCAATATCACAACTGCCTAGTTGACAGTGAAAGACTTAAACAAATTGTTCCATCTCTATTACTGCATACCATTTAGATTAATTAGTAATATTAGTTGGTTAACTCTTTTAATATTTGTGTAATTGTGCTTATTTTATTTGAATCAGAAGGTACTGTAGCTACATGTATAACTAGCACCTCAACAAAGCCAAAGACTTTCCAGATATTAGTTTCCTCTGCTTGGGTTTCAGTGCAATAAATATGAAACATACATGAGATGTCGATACATATATATATACCAGAAATTGACTCAGAGACGAGGGTGATGTGTAGCAAACATAAGCAACGCTCCGAAGCCAAAGCCAGCCAGAGCGCACATAGTCCAATTTTTCAGATCTAGTTCGTTAAGCAGGTTGTCTCGCTCACCAGGCAGTCTGAAGAATCGAATAAATCCATCCTTTTTAAGTAAAACATAAAACCATGTTAACTCTTAACTTCTAAAGTCAATCTACCTGTTCAGCTATATATATATATATATATATATATATATATATATATATATATATATATATACTGTATATCGAGCTGCACTGGAATCGGAGGTGAGTTTTATCCAACTTAATTGCATGAGATATTCTCCTGACAACTTAACACTTATCTGTGAGAAAGTGCAGTGTTTCAATTCTTGGATAAGTTGGTTGGATAGTGAATACTTGGAGAAGACAGATAAGTTGGATAAAACTCGCTTCCAATCTTTGTAAAGTCACTTAACAGTATTTTATTGGCAAACAGATGTAAAAATCTCACAGCTGAAGCCTGACGAGGAGTCTTTAAGGTTTATTCTGGTTAAGGCCAGATGATTTTATTCAGCATAGGAAGAGGTCCAGGCCTCAAAGTGTTAACATGATGTGTTTATACAGTAGCAAGCAAGCTTTTAGCAGACCTGTTAACAAGTTGTGATTTTATCAAGCTTGTAGCAACTTGTTATTCTAGGGGAGCATGGGTGGGGTGTGCTGTTAGGGTGCTGCTTCTCACCATTAGTTAAGCCCAGTCAGACGGGGTTAGTACTTGGATGGGTGACCATTTGGGAATAACCCCGTCCTCTGCCAGCTTGGGACTTATGTGAGTAGAGTTTAGTTGGTCTCTCCTGTGCTCCGAGGGTTTTTCGCTGGGTTCTCCAGTTTTCCTCCCTTGGTAAAATCAACACCTAGGTCTTAGTTGTCTACACATAGGAGTTTGGTGTCAATTGGGATGAAAGTTCTGCTTGTCTCTCCTGCCACATGTTGGTAAATTTAATAAATTCAAATAAAGGGCAGTGCAGTAATAAATTGTTAGAATAACTTGTTACACGTCTGTTGGAGTCATCAACTTTTACTTTAAATTGTTACAAGTTGTCAACATACTGTAACAAGCAGAGCAAATGAATTCTGGTGACAGCTTATTGTTTTTATAAGCCTTGTAACAACTTGCTAGCCTGTAGGTAAGGAACAGCCAGGTGTTTTACATGTGTCATTAACCCATTCCTGTGGGAGCCAGTCAAAAATGATCCCATCATCGTTTCCCTCCGATTTTACTCATCAAAGAACCTTGGGATATCCTAGGCAACAACAGGTTAACTATTGTCTGATTCTTCACCTGGCTGCAATGCGAATTGCTGGAACAGAAAACATGTGGTGGTACACTTAACCGTAATGCTTTGCAACCTCAAATAACATCTAAACATTGTTCACCATGTTAAAATAGATTAAACAAGCAAGAACTTCATTCCTACCAAACTTTACCCTTTTAAAACCTTATCTTCTAATTATTCTACAAGAAACAATATTTAATATGTGCAAAGGATGTGGTTAAATGTACAAGATCCATCTTTTTTGGTATGGTCAATTGATTTGTATGCTATTCATAAATTTTCTGGAATTTTATCATTTTCATCTTATGATTTGTTTATTTCTGGAAAATGCATAAAATGCTTTAACGCCAGACTGAAAACATATGTCATTATATAAAATAGTCCATAGCTATAGGCAGCATACGTGTACATTATATACTGTCAACAAAGATGACAACAGCCAATATTGAAACAGAAATTTGTTTCCCAAAAACTCCCTTTTGTGAGTTTCAATTTGATGTGAAAACTTTTTTCATTTTAAACATTTTAACTAATAACTAGGTCTTGCTAATTTGATTATAATTATAATTCAGGGTAACTCAAGTGTTGAGCCGTGAAATTGGGGGGTTATATTAAAGTTATATCTGATATTATCCCCTCATATTCCTTGCTTCTCTTTCATATTCTCAGAGATGATACTGTAACTTTAGAGATATTACATCTGCAAACAACTTTGCCACCATCTTCTTAAACTGCAAGATAATTCAATAAATTGTCCTGTTGAACGTCTAAGAACTTACTGATAGATTTATGACAGTGGAAAACACTTTACCTGAAATACGATCAGTACCGACAAACCGACAAAAAAGCTTTCGTAAACAAACTCAAAAGAGCTAGAAAATCCCTCCTCCACAAATATGCTTTGTCGTTCTTAAAACAACTGTTATAACATTTACAGGTAAAAGAAATTTAAAAAGGTACAATCATTTAGCTTACCCATCCACCTTGGCGGTTGATCCATTCTTCTAAGTTATTTCCAATATAGTTTGTCATCCACACAACAATTTGAGGGACATAAGGACTTAAATCCTCCTTCGTAGCACAATGTGTTGCAACAGCACCACCGAAAGCTAGAAAAGCAACAATCCTTCCCCAGTTTATACCTGTGACAAAAATCTCATCGGATATTCCTATAAATATAACTTGAATATTTCCTTCTGTCATATGGAGTTGTTCTCCAAGGTGCATGAAGAGTTCAGGGGAGTCGTCTATAAGAGCGTCCACCGTATGGCGTACATGAGCTTGGAGCGCAGATGGACGGCCATTATCGAGAAATCCCTCAACACTCGCATTGTTCTTGATCAGAATGTGACTCAAAAGATCCTTTACAAGTTGGTTTACATTCTCCCTTGCATCGGCCCCCATCGAAACTGGCATTCCAGCCTTTATTACCTTTTACTTTGTAATACCCCGTGACTTTACCCGTTTGCTTGTTCCATCTCAAGCAGGGAGCCGTATTCCATTGCCATATAAGGAAAAACACCGCATGGGGGAAAGAATATCGACCAATCAGAGCCACTTAATTTGATTATTACGTAATATAATTCATCTGCGGTACGCGCTCGTTGATTGAAAAAATAATCCTTCACTTTGACGAAAACCTTGTTTTTTCTGAGCTAACTTAACACTTTTATATTTTTCTGAAAGTTTTATAATCTCGGTGAACGCAAATCCAGAAGAGCTAGATCTTTCTTTACGTGGGACTTTTTTTCTAATAATGGGAAAACTATTTGAGATATTTTTTGTTTACTTGCGACTCTCCACCTTCCCGAAATTATGCAGTTACTTTATTGAAATTAGATATCGCTTTGGCTCGACAAAAAAAGCGAATATTTGTGTATTTGAACGAGAATAAATAAAAGTAAGCGAAGTTGAATGTGAAGTTCGAGTTTTGTGACAGCAGTGGCCTTTAATTAACTATTCCAAACATTTCTATAATCAAGGCTTTTTAAACCGCTTCCTGCTGTAACAATACAAAAACTCATTAAGGTTTAAAGAGCCGTTGTAAAAATGCCTTTATTTGCACATTCCAATCACGAAATATCTAATCATTGTAAAGTTCAACTTTCCCATGAATGCCACAAGGTGAAATCAGTTTAAAATGACCGAAATATACATGATAAAGCCAATTAAATTGCGTTTAATTTACGCTGAAATTTTACGTTAGAATTTTCAGAATGTGAATAAATTTTTGTTCTTAATAAGTTCCCTTACGTTTCACACTTTATAACTATTTCCGATATTCGACTATAGGTTAAAAGTTCATCTCTTGACTTATCTAGATCTTTGAAAGTATTTCGATAATTTTGGCTGGTCATCACTTTATACTGCAGACAAATCGAAATATAGTATAGTTTTTCTAACGTTTCAAGCGAAGGCCCTTCACGTTTCTCTCTGACAAAGGAGGCTAGCAGTACTCAAACCTTACCATATTTCGATTTATATTTCAACACTGCCTACGCCAGCACAACTTTTATTAAACTGCAAACAGCTTAGCATTTCTCACAGATTAGAAAATCGCTCATTATTACCTTTTCACAATTTTTAGAATTTTCGCTTACTTTAGCTACATTTAGCAGGCTTCACCCGCTATAGTTAGCTCTAAATAGTCTAAATACTTTGCTCAAGTACAAACTCGATATCCGTATTCATATTGTGCGCTAAATAGAGCAAGATTTTTGTCATTTCTAATAAGTCTAAAACAGAGCCTATATATAAATTACTGTTTTGGTATTATGTCTGGAAGACTGGAGCAGAGTGACATTTTTTGCAATTTTGTCTGGTTACAAAAACAGCAAAGCCTTGCGGTCGTCTCTCAAACTGTGCTATACTTTTGATAAAACATATTTGAAATATTGCTGCCTAGGATGTCTGAGGGTTCTCTCTTTGATGAGTAAAATCATCTGATGTTAGACAGAGTAAAACAATAAAGGGTTGTTTCTGGCCAGCTCCGGCAGGAAAGTGCGACGGAAATTTTGAATAGTTTTTAAATTTGTAAATTCAAGCAAAGAAGTACTTGAGTTTGTTGGCACCTGACATTAAAAACGTTTTACGGTCAGACTTATTTGGCCATTGGCCATTCTGTGTTAATTGAGAAGTATTATTGGATTTATCGTTTCAAACATGTTCGCACGTGTAACTCTGTTTTACAATTAAAACATTATCTAGAAGGTTCGGACAAAGCAATCCTATTAAAGTGGCGTGTCCAGTCATGTTCTTAGCTGACTGTAACGTCATGTGACGTCAATGAGTGGGATTTAAATTGTTGGGCAACGCTTTGTCAGCAAATTCTCAAAGAGCGCAGTTGACGCAAACGGATTTGTCGCACTAAAGCCCTTGATCAAACGAGAACGTAAGTCATCGCAAGTTGGCAGTCACAAATTTCTGTGGCAGTCGTTCGAATACCCAAATTAACAAAATAAAGGTTTCATGCGTGTTTTAAACAAGTTTGAATTTTATTTTCGCCGGGAAATTATTCAGAGGGGATGGCTGAGATAGCGTGACTGCCAACTTGCGATGACTTGCGTTCTCATTTATTAGGGCTTAATTTAGTTAAAAATATCAAAGCCCAGACAATTACTCTGAAAAAGCCCATAACATTGAAGAAATGGTAAAAATGAAAATATTTATTGAACTAACGTTTCGTCGCTACATGCAACATCTTCAGAGTGATTAAAATATTGCATGTAGCGACGAAACGTTAGTTCAATAAATATTTTCATTTTTACCATTTCTTCATGGACTTTTTCAAAGTAATTGTCTGGGCTTTGATATTTTTAACTAAATTACGTTTTCCGCCTGGAATCTCTGTCTTGATTAGGGTTTAATGAGACCAGTTCATACATGAATTCTTTTGTCAGTTTTCTAATTACTCCATTAAGCTTCGTGCATGTTCCAGAGTTGATAGCCAGTCATTTTTTTGTATGTCCATGCCCCTTAGTCCAATGAAGTCACTCACAAGTCTGTCGTCATTCTATTCGAGGCACAACAATTACAAAACTTCAAAAATTAAAAAGTTGGTGGCACACTGGTTAGCACACGTGCCTTTCACCTCTGCGACCCGGGTTCAATTCCTGCTCTCAGCAGTTATCTGATTACGATTTCACCTTGGCCGCATGTGAGAAGAGTGCTTCCAGTTTGACTCTACCAAACATCGCAGGTTTCCTCCGGGTACTCTGGTTTCCTCCTGTAGAAACACTGGACCAATGAGGGATGGTCCTTACTGGACCTCTAGGAAGAACAGTTAGCTATTAACTGATAGAGATATCCAGTATAAATAAAGTTCGTTTAGTTTCCTCCAGTTTCCTCCTGTAGAAACACTGGACCAATGAGGGATGGTCCTTACTGGACCTCTAGGGAGAACAGTTAGCTATTAACTGATAGAGATATCCAGTATAAATAAAGTTAGTTTACTTTACTCTGGTTTCCTCCTGTAGAAACACTGGACCAATGAGGGATGGCCCTTACTGGACCTCTAGGAAGAACAGTTAGCTAGTAACTGATTGATAGAGACATCCAGTATAAATAAAGTTAGTTTAGTTTACTCTGGTTTCCTCCTGTAGTAACACTGGACCAATGAGGGATGGCCCTTACTGGACCTCTAGGGAGTACAGTTAGCTATTAACTGATAGAGCTATCCAGTATAAATAAGATTAGTTTAGTTTTAGTTTTAGTTTTAGTTTTAGTTTTAGTTTAGTTTATCCATACCAACTACACTCCTGTAGCAGTACCTGTGATGCAATATTGTGAATCCTGACATCCTGCGATTAATAATTGACAATAAATTGATTGAACCATGAAACTCGACCACCTGCTCACTTCTCTTGACTTGAAAGTCATTGACATTAAATAGTCTTTAGTTTGTGATCTCGCTATTCTATATTAAATTTCATTTAAAGAGTATATATCAGCATAGTATATGGATTATCTATGATCCGAATATAAATGGTATGTAATGGCTTTTAAATAATATAAATTGAATTTTGAGTTATTAAATATCAAAGCGTTAAATAAATTCTTAGATAATCAGATACTTATAAATGTTCATAGAGGCTATTCATTATAATTGCTGCCAATTTGATATCGTAGTTTGAGTGCGTTTAAATACACCGTGTAGAAATTAAGAATGGTGAAAATTAAATTGCATGGTAGCTATAATTATTATTGTAATACGGTTTATATAGATCACTTTCATAATAGCGATTAATTTGAATATTCTTTTATGTGCATCTTAATAAGCCTTTCTGGCCTCGTTTGTGTGTCTGCAATTCAAAAGAATCTTTGCTTCATAACGAGGCCAGAAAGGTTCATTTAGATGCACATAAAAGAATATTTAAGTGGTGATCATTATGAAATCGGTCTATAGATAAGTTGTACGTATAGACCACTTGCACTTATTCCCTTGGTGGAGGACAAATGCTTATAAACTATAGAATTTTCATTCATTATTTGCTCGGTTGAATGTCGGAACTTTGAAGTTGTCCTCCAGATGCACCGTTTTGACGTCATCTGCAAGAGCTAAGGTTACAAATGTGTACAACCTGTAACCTTCTGATGACCAGTGAGATGCTCTAACCATTGAACTACTGAGGCTCAGATGAAGAGCTAAGGTTGCAAATGTGTACAACCTGTAATCTTCTGATGATCAGTGAGATGCTCTAACCATTGAGCTACTGAGACTCAGATGGACAGCTAAGGTTACAAATGTGTACAACCTGTAACCTTCTAGTGATGACCAGTGAGACGCTCTAACCATTGAGCAACTGAGACTCAGATGAACTGGGAGCTATAAGGTTACAAATGTGTACAACCTGTAACCTTCTGATGACCAGTGAGATGTTCTAACCATTGAGCTACTGAGACTCAGATGAAGAGCTAAGGTTACAAATGTGTACAACCTGTAACCTTCTGATGACCAGTGAGATGCTCTAACCATTGAGCTACTGAGACTCAGATGAAGAGCTAAGGTTACAAATGTGTACAACCTGTAACCTTCTGATGACCAGTAAGATGTTCTAACCATTGAGCTACTGAGACTCAGATGAAGAGCTAAGATTATAAATGTGTACAATCTGTAACCTTCTGATGACCAGTGAGACGCTCTAACCATTGAGCCACGGAGGCTCAGATGGAGAGTCAAGGTTGCAAATTCATATGTACCGATATAATTTCTAATACTGTTTTATTACTGCATATATAGATGCTGAAGCTCTCGAGATTTACTGTGTTTTTGTTCCTGGTGGTTATTCTTCAAGTTTTGGGTAAAAAAAAGTTCAAATTCTTCTCCCGTCATCACCCAGATTTCATATACTGTATGGATAATTACCTTTTTCCAAGATTCTTTAAAACCATTTGTCCTGTCAAAGGAGAAAAATGGTTAAAGTCAAGAAACACAGTACAAAGTAAGTTGGAATTGATAAAGAACTAATATGTTACATTGAATGAAAAAGAGAAGGACTGCAAAAGACAGTGTATTGGTGTTTTGGATATAGCAAAGCAAGAATGGCGGTGAATTCCAAGATCAGTTTAGAAATGACGGCTGAATACTTATACTGCATAGGCGTCAAACAGAGCCTTTTATCAGACTAAAAGTTTTATGTAATATTTCAAAAACTCATTAATAATTCATGAGGGCAACACAAAAGAAAATCATGACCGTATCGTATGTTTATATGTGATAAAGATTTCTCCTGATTTACATAAACTTTAGCTTTGATTTTCTCGGCTTATAGACAAGGTTATTTTTCAAACTAACTCCGCCAATCAACTTACCAAGTGGTTCGTTTTTGAAGCCGTATAATAAACTCGCAGTTCGTGTTTTATCAGATATAAAAACAGTCGGCTTCGCCTCGTGTCTTTATATCTGATAAAACACTCCTGCTCGTTTATTAAACAATACTTTAAAATTATCCAGTGTATTTGATATTGTAGCTCTTCAATAATTTATCTGTGTACAATTCTTTCCAATTAATGTAGAAGAAATTGTCAGTCCATTGTTGAACGATAACACAGCGAAAAGTTTCGTCAAAGCTGTTGGAGGATCTCAGCCTGGTGGATCTGGTTCAGGTGATGTTGTGATGCGAGAAGATTTCTACAATGCTTATCGTGAAGAATGCTGTAGCAGGGGATGCCGTCTCGAAGAAGCTCTAGAGTTTTGTAATACATTGAACTGAACTTACTGAATAAAATTGTGAATATAAAATAATTATATACTGGTATATATGCAAGTATGTGTAATATTTAAAACATGAACAGCAGTGTTTTATCAGATTTATAAAACGAGGCGATAGCCAAGTGTTTTAGATCTGATAAAACACGTACTGCGCATGTTTTAAATAGCTTCAAAAACGACGCATTTGGTAAGTTCATTGGCGTAGTAAGTTTGAAAAATAACGTTGTCTAAGCCGAGAAAATCAAAGCTAAAGTTTATGTAAATCAGGAGGTTTCTTTATCAGATATAAAACCAAAGTATTTTTGAAATACTGTATGTAAATGTCGTAATGCATATTGTTAAAAAAAAGACAGCAAAAACTGTCTAGAGTGTTGTGTAGGCAGTGTTTTAGATACAGCAAAGTGAAAAGATGGTAAACTGCTGAGAATAGTTTTGATAACGAAATACTGACGTTTCAAGCAGAGCTCTTCATCAGAGTAAAAAGTAGAGTGCTGTGTAGGCAGTGTTTTAGATAGAGCAAAGTGAAAAGATGGTAAACTGCTGAGAATAGTTTTGATAACGAAATACTGACGTTTCAAGCAGAGCCCTTCATCAGAGTAAAAGGTAGAGTGTTGTGTAGGCAGTGTTTTAGATAGAGCAAAGTGAAAAGATGGTAAACGTGTTTTAGATAGAGCAAAGTGAAAAGATGGTAAACTGCTGAGAATAGTTTTGAAAACGAAATACTGACGTGTTTAGCGGAGCCCTATATCAGAATAAAATGTGATATATAAATAAAGCTTAGCAAAGAAATATTTTACGTGGGGTTTCCACAAAACTTATATTACTTTATCGCCATGAAAACGTTCAAAGAATTAAAATGTGATATATTAAGTTTCGTAGCAGATTATATGTTCTATGTTTTAAGTTTTTAATGAAGGGTTTCTGGAAATCAAAGCATGCTTTTGGTCTTGTCGCAATTTACTGTTATTAGTACGACCATAGAAGAGACTAATAAAATTTTCTTTTAACGAATAACTGGGTTTTATGTCTTTGTTATATTGATATTTCTATTCAAATTTATGGGAAAATTTCTTCAATTTTTTCGGGAAAATCGCGCGCGTGCAGATCGCAAAATCAATTATCCAATTAACTACGTCACAATCACTGCTCGGCTCTGATTGGCTGAACGCGAGATCATTAGCGCGTGTTTTCATCTAATGACCTCATTAATGAGCTAGCAGTGACCGCGTGCGGAACTGCGCAACTCTGTTCAAAGTTTAATTCAACGAATGTTGAATAATGCTGTCAGTAAAACAAGCTTTACTGTATGGGGAATAAGATTTCCTTGGGGAAATATATCCTTTATTGCGGTTTGCCCGCAAAGCGTCGAAAGACGAAGAAGAAGGAGGAGGAGAAACGCCAAGAGATGGTCGAGTTCGAACTCTACCGAGCTTTTATGAAAGGCGAACGATTTAAAGCAACGTACCCTGAGTATGTTAGGCAAGCTGGTCTTGTGCCATCGACTTACTTTCCAACCGCACTCGAGTTAGGAGAGTCATCGGATTATTACGGTCAGGATAGGAGCGTGAAGTCTGCATTGGGGAACGAAGGAACTGCTTGGGACGACGGACTGAGCTTCACGGGACTGCCTGCTACGGATAAATCATATAATGTGCGTAACTTTGCTTTTCCTCATTCATAAATAAATTCTTTATTCGATCTTATATTTGTTCGTTTGCTTTTGTAGTTCCAATTTTGTCTCATCTTATACTTTCTAATTCGCGTGTTTTGTTCATTTTTTTTATTTAACCGCTTTTTTTTAGTCCGATGATTCTGTGTTTCTGGGAAACCAAGATGGAATTGACGAAGAACTAGCTACAACGCAGCTGCCTGCTGACGATAAATCTTTTGACGTACGTAACTTTGGCTTTTTTCATTTCTTTTTCATTTCTTATGACGTTTTGATTCTATTTCTTACTTTTTAGTTTCATATTTTATTTTTATTTTTGTCACATTTCATGCTTTCAGTTTTTACGTTGTTTTGTTTATTTTTTGATAACTTTTTCTCCTTTTCTTGTAGTCCAATTTGGATGATTCTGTGTTTCCACGAGACCATGATGGAATTGATGAAGAACTAACTCTGATGGGACTACCTGCTGCGGATCAATCTTACAATGTATGTTTCTTAATTATGAATATCAAAGCCCGGCATATTGTTTTCATAAAAGCCATTGAGTCGTACACGAGAGTAAAATCATAATATTTAAAGTGCCTATGAAGTGAAAATTATTTTAGAAATTTAATATTAATAAATTTAGGTTAATGTGAGGGAGTAAGAGATAATGTATCTCCTGCCCAAAGCGATCAGTAAGTGTAGTTCCTGTGACAGGTGAACAAGGTCAGATGCAAAAGCCAGATAAATAAAGTGCATAGAAACATGTGCCAAAAAGGATAAAGCCGAACCCAAACCTTTATCTAAAGATTCCTCCTTATCAAAACAAAATTCCTCCTTGAGGCAATGGTATAAATGAATGCGGCAAGGGTGACGGTGGTCATTCTATCACAGACTCACAGTCAGAGAGCTCACTCAAATCGTTCTGTAAAATAGCAGTTTAAGTTTTTCGGGGATTTTTATCCCACCCACCACAACTCCTTTTGTAACAACATATAAATAGTCTAATCTATATTTATAGAAATTATAATAGTAAAAAAATGTAATAATTTAATTATCTAATAAATGAGCGGCAGGAAGTGCTGTCATCCTTATCACTTCACAGAAGTGCTGTGCCTCGCACACTTCACCCACGTGAAAGATTTGGATGCGGTAAGGCATTTTCTGACCTACAAGTGCTGAGCACCCCTCAGACTTCGTCAATGTCTCTACTCTAAAATGGGCGATCCCCATTTTAGGCCGCCGGACAGGACACCCTCCTCCCGGTTGAGTTACTTCCTCGCTATCTCCTTTTGCCACAATTCATTACAATCAATGCCTCTGTCTCAGTTTGTATAATTAAAATACGACCGTGTTCATTAATATTGTCTTAAATGAAAGAACTCTTAAAACTACAACGTAACATCTTTTGCAGATCTTCGTTTCCGTGCTTCGTTGTTGAGATATTTCAGTTTGTTTGATATGCAAATTAAACACTTTGACATCACACGTGTATAATGAGTTATCGGAGAAATTCTATATCTTTGCTATTATCAAACGAAATCACTTCGAAGCCGATCCTGTGCGTCTATTTCGCATACAGCATTAGACATACAGATTTTTAATTGATTTCGTTTGGTAATGGCAAAGATACCGAACCTTCTCTGATAACTCATTGTACATGTGTGACGTCAAAGTGTTTAATTTGCATATCAAAAAAATTGAAATATCTCAACAACGAGGCACGGAAAGGAAGATCTGCAAAAGATGTTACTTTGTTGTTTTGAGAGTTCTTTCATTTAAGACAATAATAATTTTCGCTTCATAAGTATTTAATTAAGTTCTAACGTTTCGTTGTTATTATCACAACATCTTCAGAGAATAATTTACATGAGTGCGTTAATTATCCATTGTCAAATTCATTAAAAACCCATGAAGAAAATTCAAAGGAAATGAATATTTAATCAATATCTGTAAATCGCAATACAGATTCGTCCTGATTTACAGTACATAAACTTTTTCCTCGATTTACTTAGCTAAAATCACTCCAACTTGAAAAATAGTTTGAAAACATGGCTATTTAGATGCGTCCAGTTGATAAGTATGATAAAGCATTCGCAGCCGATCTGTATCAGTGTATCTGATATGATTTACTACGGCTCGCTTGCAGCTCGCCTTGTAAATCAGATACATATCGCCGCTTATGCTTTATCTACTACCATAGTTAGTGGAGGGGGATGGTTTGGAAACTCGGCAAAAGTCATCGTTCCATGCTTTTGTTCAATTTGTCTAATTTCACGGTCACTGAACGTATTGTATTTTCTGTATAATGAAGCAGTCATCCAATACCAACGTTCAGGTTTAATTAGTGTAGTCCTTCGTCGTCACGTGTTGTAAGTCCTTTGTTCGTTGTGTGGTCGTTCGTCGTCACGTGTTGTAAGTCCTTTGTTCGTTGTGTGGTCGTTCGTCGTCACGTGTTGTAAGTCCTTTGTTCGTTGTGTAGTCCTTCGTCGTCACGTGTTGTAAGTCCTTTGTTCGTTGTGTAGTCCTTCGTCGTCACGTGTTGTAAGTCCTTTGTTCGTTGTGTAGTCCTTCGTCGTCACGTGTTGTAAGTCCTTTGTTCGTTGTGTAGTCCTTCGTCGTCACGTGTTGTAAGTCCTTTGTTCGTTGTGTAGTCCTTCGTCATCACGTGTTGTAAGTCCTTTGTTCGTTGTGTAGTCCTTCGTCGTCACGTGTTGTAAGTCCATTGTTCGTCGTGTTGTAAGTCCATTGTTCGTCGTGTAGTCCTTCGTCTTCACGTGTTGTAAGTCCTTTGTTCGTTGTGTTAGTCCTTCGTTGTCACGTGTCCATAGAATTTCCTTTCTTCAACCAATTGCCTTCCTCCAACATGAACTATTGTGTTCATCAACATGACCATTGCATAATCTTGAAAGACAATGTAGCTTCCAAACCACCCCCTCCACTAACTATGCTATTACTTACAGAGTTGTTTTTTTAATTATTACAACTCTGTAATTATATAATTAGTCTTAATGCACTCATGTAAATTATTCTCTGAAGATGTTGTGATAATAACAACGAAAGGTTATGATTTTTCTCTCGTGTCCGACTCAATGGCTTTTCGAGTGGAATGGGCAATCTTAGGTGGAGTGGGCAATCTTGGGTGGAGTGGGCAATCTTGGGTGGAATAGGCAATCTTGGGTGGAGTAGGCTATCTTGGGTGGAGTGGGCAATCTCAGATGGAGTGTGCAATCTTGGGTGGAGTGGGCAATCTTGGGTGGAGTGGGCAATCTTTGCTGGAGTGGGCAATCTTGGGTGGAGTAGGCAATCTTGGGTGGAGTGGGCAATCTTGGGTGGAGTGGGCAATCTTGGGTGGAGTGGGCAATCGTGGGTGGAGTCGGCAATCTTGGGTGGAGTAGGCAATCTTGGGTGGAGTGGGCAATCTTGGGTGGAGTGGGCAATCTTGGGTGGAGTGGGCAATCGTTGGTGGAGTGGGCAATCTTGGGTGGAGTGGGCAATCTTGGGTGGAGTGGGCAATCTTGGGTGGAGTGGGCAATCGTTGGTGGAGTGGGCAATCGTTGGTGGAGTGGGCAATCTTGGGTGGAGTGGGCAATCGTGGGTGGAGTGGGCAATCTTGGCTGGAGTGGGCAATCTTGGGTGGAGTGGGCAATCTTGGGTGGAGTGGGCAATCGTGGGTGGAGTGGGCAATCTTGGCTGGAGTGGGCAATCTCGGGTGAAGTGGGCAATCTTGGGTGGAGTGGGCAATCTTGGGTGGAGTGGGCAATCTTGCGTGGAGTGGGCAATCTTGGGTGGAGTGGGCAATCTTGGGTGGGGTGGGCAATCTTGGGTGGAGTGGGCAATCTTGGGTGGAGTGGGCAATCTTGGGTAGAGTAGGCAATCTTGGGTGGAGTGGGCAATCTTGGGTAGAGTGGGCAATCGTGGGTGGAGTGGGCAATCTTGGGTAGAGTGGGCAATCTTGGGTGGAGTGGGCAATCTTGGGTAGAGTGGGCAATCGTGGGTGGAGTGGGCAATCTTGGGTGGAGTGGGAAATCGTGGGTGGAGTGGGCAATCTTGGGTGGAGTGGGCAATCTTGCGTGGAGTGGGCATTCGAGGCAGCATTTCACTTGCGATATTTTCACTGAAAGGGCTAATTAAGGTTTTCTTTGTTCTATTTAATTTTTCAGTCCGATGATTCCGTTTTCCTCAGAGACGATTCACAAAATGTGACGTCAATTGCTGATAACGTAACGTCTGACGTACGTGTTGCCCATTTACAGAGTTGATTTTACAGAGAGAAAATTTGTCAACTTTATGTCGATTGTTAGTTTCTAATTTTTTCAACTGTTAAATTTTTTAACTTGATGACATTTGAATTTCCTAATTCTATTTCAGACTTGGACTCAAGAAGATGCCCCTGAACCTGAAGCAGACCGTCCTGTTCTTGAAGTGAACCGTATTGTCCCTGAAGTGGACCGTCCTGTCCCTGAAGTGGACCCTTCCGTTCCTGAAGTGGACCGTCCGGTCCCTGAAGTGGACCCTTCCGTTCCTGAAGTGGACCGTCCGGTCCCTGAAGTGGACCCTTCCGTTCCTGAAGTGGACCCTTCCGTTCCTAAAGTGGACCCTTCCGTTCCTGAAGTGGACCGTCCGCTCCCTGAAGAGGACCCTTCCGTTGCTGAAGTGGACCCTTCCGTTCCTGAAGTGGACCCTTCGGTTCCTGAAGTGGACCCTTCCGTTCCTGAAGTGGACCGTCTGGTCCCTGACGAGGACCCTTCCGTTCCTAAAGAGGACCCACCAGTGTCTAATGAGGATCATCCAGTACCAAAGCGGGACCCTGATTCGCGGGTCCTTGTAGTTCCTAAATTGGACTTTCCTGTCTGTGGAAAGGTTCCTACTGTCCGTGTGTCTGAAGAGGACTCTACTGTGTCTGAAGGGGGTCATGTTGTAGAAACAGCAAAACCAGTTTCCTTTACTGTTCCTGCGAACACTCCAGCATCTGAAGAAAGCAGTGCTGTCGCCATCGAGAAGGAGACTCCCCCCGTAATTTCTTCAGCTAACAGTGCTGATGACGAGCACTCTACCATGAGTTCGCCTCAGTCTCCAACCGAGGCGTTTAATCCTCGTTTTACATCTTCTTTCATGTCGGATTCAGAACACCCTCGACCCAGGTCTCTACCGTATGAAATCATCTCACTCTCGTCCCAGTCTTCAACCTCTCTGCCGACTCCTCCACCACCACCACCACCTCCATCTCGACGCATGAAGTCTACTATGAACTCGGATCGTCGTCGTGCCAAGTCGTCGTTTTCTCGGCGTTCGTTACGAAGCGTCACCTTTACAAGTACACCTGAGGAGGATTCCAGCTCCAATCAATCCGAAGTAGAGCGCGAGGGAGCTCGAATTTCATCTTCTAAAGAAGTGTTTACCTCTCAACAAGATAGAGATTGCTCAAAAGCTGTAATCCAGGTTGGAGGCTGGACAAAAGGTGCTCAACGTTCGAGCAGTAAACAGCCGTTGAACCAACGCTCTAAGAAGGAGTCTCAGACGAGAAGCCATTCCAGAACTGCGGTGAAGGTAGGACGGTCATGAAAGTCAACTCGTCTGTGTTTCTAAACAGTTCACAACATTACGCAACATTACGCAACATTACGCAGCATTGCGCAACATTGCTAAACATTACAAAACATTGCGCAACATTACGTAACATTTCACAACATTACACAACATTACGCAACAATACACAACATTGCGCAACATTACGCAACATTGCCCAGCATTACAAAACATTGCGCAATATTCTGCAACATTACGCAACATTACACGACAGTGCGCAACATTGTGCAACATTACGCAACAATACACAACATTGCACAACATTACGCAACATTGCCCAGCATTACAAAACATTGCGCAATATTCTGCAACATTACGCAACATTACACGACAGTGCGCAACATTACACGACAGTGCGCAACATTGTGCAACAGTGCGCAACATTACGCAATAGTTTGCAACATTACAAACTATTGAATACAAATGACCCTGAATTGGTTGTGTTGCAATTTGTAGCATTGGTCTGTATTCTAAAAAGTTTAAAAAACATTAGATTTCTGCATGTTGTATTCTTAAGAATAAATGTAGTGCGTATTTTCTGAGGATTTTTAATATTTCAATTTCTTTAGTCTAAACCATCTCTCCCGTCTGAAATCGTCCGCCGTCCGAGACAGCAGTCATTCCAGTGGAACGGTCGTTGTGTCTATAACAGTGGGTATCCAAGTCTTGTTGGTGACCGCATTGAATCCGCGTCTGAGGACGAAGAACTTTGGGAGAAGAAGTTGGCAATTGTTGGTCCGAAAACGCCTGTGAAACGGCATGGTAAGCAGTAGTTGGATGGATGGCTAGTTGCTAATATTTTATGTCGTGTGGGAAGCAGGGAAGGAAGGAAAGGAAGGAAGGAAGGAAGGAAGGAAGGAAGGAAGGAAGGAAGGAAGGAAGGAAGGAAGGAAGGAAGGAAGGAAGGAAGGAAGGAAGGAAGGGAGGGAGGGAGGGAGGGAGGGAGGGAGGGAGGGAGGGAGGGAGGGAGGGAGGGAGGGAGGGAGGGAGGGAGGGAGGGAGGGAGGAGGAAGGAAGGAAGGAAGGAAGGAAGGAAGGAAGGAAGGAAGGAAGGAAGGAAGGAAGGAAGGAAGGAAGGAAGGAAGGAAGGAAGGAAGGAAGGAAGGAAGGAAGGAATAGCGCGTCTTATTAACAAAGACATTGATTATTTATTTATTTATTTGTATTGTCTTTAGTGTTGTGTGCTCAATGGTTAGAGCATCTCACTGGTCATCAGAAGGTTACAGGTTGTACACATTTGTAACCTTAGCTCTTCATCTGAGTCTCAGTAGTTCAACCAGGAGGATGTATCTGTCTATCTGAAGGAACGTCGTCAACAGGTACGACCCACAGCCTAGCCTACCCTTGAAACTTAAACATTCTTACAGATGCACCGGAACCATGTTTAGTTTCGATTACATTCATAAATTTAATTTGGTGTATCTATTTTTTACTGCAGTGCAATTTATACCATTATGGTATCGCCGCCATCAGTTGCAATGTTGATTATCAAACCAGAAAGGAGGGTATCTCTGGAGTAAGTTACAGGTTGTACACATTTGTAACCTTAGTAGCTCAATGGTTAGAGCGTCTCACTGGTCATCAGAAGGTTACAGATTGTACACATTTGTAACCTTAGCTCTTCATCTGAGTCTCAGTAGCTCAATGGTTAGAGCATCTCACTGGTCATCAGTAAGTTACAGGTTGTACACATTTGTAACCTTATGAATTTAGATCATCTCACTGGTCATTAGAAGGTTACAGGTTGTACACATTTGTAACCTTAGCTCTTCATCTGAGTCTCAGTAGCTCAATGGTTAGAGCATCTTACTGTTCATCAGAAGGTTACAGGTTGTACACATTTGTAACCTTAGCTCTCCATCTGAGTCTCAGTAGCTCAATGGTTAGAGCATCTCACTGGTCATCAGAAGGTTACAGGTTGTACACATTTGTAACCTTAGCTCTCCATCTGAGTCTCAGTAGCTCAATGGTTAGAACATCTTACTGGTCATCAGAAGGTTACAGGTTGTACACATTTGTAACCTTACCTCTTCATCTGAGTCTCAGCAGCTCAATGGTTAGAACATCTCACTGGTATCAGAAGGTTACAGTTTGTACACATTGTAACCTTAGCTGTTCATCTGAGTCTCAGTAGCTCAATGGTTAGAGCATCTTACTGGTCATCAGAAGGTTACAGGTTGTACACATTTGTAACCTTAGCTCTTCATCTGAGTCTCAGTAGCTCAATGGTTAGAGCATCTTACTGGTCATCAGAAGGTTACAGGTTGTACACATTTGTAACCTTAGCTTTTCATCTGAGTCTCAGTAGCTCAATGGTTAGAGCATCTCACTGGTCATCAGAAGATTACAGGTTGTACACATTTGTAACCTTAGCTCTTCATCTAAGTCTCAGTAGCTCAATGGTTAGAGCATCTTACTGGTATCAGAAGGTTACAGGTTGTACACATTTGTAATCTGAGTCATTAGAAGAGTATCGAGGTTCCAGGGCTTAAGAATGTGAGCCTGGCAAACGTTTACTAAGCGTCTATTAAATACACATTTAATTTTTGCCTTTTTTACTCTACAGTTTTCAAAGAACAGTCATGTCTTGAAAGCTCCGCTGTGCTCACTGCTTTAAAGAACCTGCATGATGAGCTCAAGCACTTCCATCAAGATACGTCAAGACACTTGCGATCAAGTTTGCCTCGTATGTCAATGAACTCTATGGAAAGACGTCAAACCTTCCTTGAAGCACGTGTAGAGACCTTGGAGTCCCGTCAGGCTGTGGTGGCATTCAAAGAGACTGGTGACGAGAATGTGCGTCAGCAGTTGAAAGCTCTTCGAGAAGACCTGGAGAAGCTTCATCAGACGGTATGTTGGAGTAGAGCAGAGGCCTGGGATAGAGTTATGCTTAGATTGAGGAACTAATCTGGTTTGAGCGAGTTTGATTTGGGAGTAGAACAGTGTGAGGCAGTGGGCTGACAGGCAGGAAAGGAGAGGAGAGGGGTAGAGAAGAGAGAGGACAGGAGAGGACAGGAGAGGACATGGGAGGACAAGAGAGGACAGGAGAGGAGAGGACAGGAGAGGACAGGAGAGGACAGGAGAGGACAGGAGAGGACAGGAGAGGACAGGAGAGGAGAGGAGAGGAGAGGAGAGGACAGGAGAGGACAGGAGAGGACAGGACAGGACAGGACAAGACAGGAGAGGACAGGACAGGAGAGAACAGGGGAGGACAGGAGAGGACAGGGGAGGACAGGAGAGGACAGGAGAGAGAGGAATAAATCCAATGATTTATCGAAATTTTGTTGTTGACATTTCACCTTAGAGTGCACGAAAACGAGGCAAGAAAGAAGCCGAGCTGAAAGAAGGATTGAGCCCTAAAGTTGACAAAGATATCGAAATTGAAGGTAAGGCAACTATAATGTTCCTTCTCTTAAATAAAGTTCTCATTAACGATATTTCTCATGACTATCTTTCTTGTAGATATCGAAGACGGGATATCTGTGGATATCACGCACCATCAGGAGCAATCCAATATAACACCCTGTGCTCCTGAAGTTCCCGTACGTCCATCTCCAACACCTTCAGTTCTTGAGCTCAGGCTTAAGACAGACGCATTAGCCGAGAAACAAACAACGCCCGCTGAACGTCGTCTAAGGCTCGTTCGAGAAAGAAACAGCGCTATTAGGAAATGGAGAATGGGTGTGGAAGAGACAGAAGAAATGGGAAGGAACGTGGAGAAGGTAGAGAGGGGTGTAACGGTTATAGGTCGCGTGGAAAAAGTAGGAGGTGATGTTGAAAAAGCAGGAGGTGATGTAGAAAAAGCAGGAGGTGATGTAGAAAAAGCAGGAGGTGATGTGGAGGAGGGAGGAGGTGAGGTGGACGTAGAAGGTGAAGTGGAAAAGGTGGGAGATTATGTGAAGGTAGAAGATGAGGTGCCTAATTTAGGAAAAGATGTGGAGAATATAGAAGACGCTGTAGAGAGAGTTGAAGATGATATACGCAAGGTCGAAGAGCTCGGGAGATATTCAAAGGATGGTTGGAACCAACGTGATACTGGTAAAACTCTGGCACAGACCAACACCATTCAACCTGTCAAGAACGCTTGGTATCCAGAAGCTCTGACACATGAGGACACTGGGTCTGGTAAGCAGAATACAACTGTAACGTCTGTTGGAGATCAAGCTATCGTGTCTGGTCAAGACAACTCAGCTGCAAGACTTGTTACAGAACAACCTGAGTGCGCGTTTTCAGCTTCAAAAACTGTTGAATCGTGTCCAGAAATTCCAGCTGAAACATCTGTTGTAAGCGACCTCAAGTCTTGTTTGAAACAGACTTCCGTTGAGGGCAACAACTTTCAGTTTGGTTCAGAGATTTCAGGAAAACTATCTGTCGTAGGAAAGAACATTCAATCTGGTCTTTGGAAAACTGACGTTCAATCTGGTCCAGAGATTATAACAGGAACATCTGTTGTAGAAGAAGGCATCCACTCTAGTCAAGATATTCTTGCAAAACCTTCTGGTGTTGGAAAACACGTTCACTTTGGTCCACGGATTCCTAAACAGAATGTTGCTGAGAAAGACGACATTCACCCTGAGCTTCAAGCAGTCAAAACGTCTGTTTTAAAAGACTACATCTATTCTGGTCTAGATATCCTTGCAAAAGCTTCTGGTGTTAAAAAACATGTCCATTTTGGTCCACAGCTTCCTGAAGAAGCTGCTATGAAAGAGAACATTTCTCCCAGTACAGGGGTTCCAGCTGAAGCATCTCTTATGGATGAAGAAATTCATTCTGGTTCAGCGCTTTCAGGAGAAAGTTCTGTTGTAGATGAAGACATCGAGGCTGACCCTGAGAGCTCACTAAAGTCTACTGAAATAATGAAGGACATTCAACATCGTGCAACAGCAAAAGATATCTATTTTGCTCCTGACATCTCAACAGAGTTCACTGCCGTGTTAAACAACATCCATTGTCCTCCAGAGACTCTAACCGAGACATCTGTTGTAGAGGAAGACATCGAGTTGTGTCTAGAGGCCCCAGCTGAAAGTTCTGTTACAGTAGAAGGCATCTACTCTGGTTCTGAAAGCCCAGCAGAGTTTACTGTGGCGGGAAACGACATTCTATCTCGTCCAGAGATTTTGGAAAGAACTTCTGTCGTAGAAGAAAACGTCCAATCTTTTCAAAAGACTCTGAAAGAAACTCCCGTTGTAGGTGAACAAATCCAATCTGGTCCTAAGACTCCATTTGGAACTTCTGTTGTGGAAAACAGCGTCCAATCTGGCCAAAACATTCTAGCAGGAACTTGTGTTCTTGAAGAACACATCGAAATGGATCCAGACGAGCTAGCAGAAATAACTGTTGTGGAGGAAGACGTCCAATCTGGCCTTGAGTCCCCAGAAGAGATTCTGGTTGTAGAGAAACTTACTCGTTCTGATCCTAAGACCTTGGCAAAAGCTGCTGTTGTGGGGAGTGATATTCAATTTGGTCCAGAAACTTCGGAAGAAAGTTCTTTAGTGAAAGACTTTACTCCATTTGATCCAAAAAGTCCATTTGGAAAATTTGTTTCAGGAGCTGGAACAATGGGATTTGGTTCCAGTGGACAATATCCATCAAGAGACGTCTTGTTTTGGCGAGGGAATACAGCTGCAGGAGGTGTTGGACACAAAGACACGCTACATGATCAAAATCGTTTAACTGGGACATCAATGGCGGAAGATGGCATCCAAGGTGATTTGGAAATTCCAACAGAAAATTCCGTTACAGAGCAAGAGACAGCAACTCCGATTGTAGAACCGGGTACAGTTGTCAAATTTCATTCTGGTGTTGCCGGAGCCTTTGTTGAAGATGATTACATCCAGTCTGATTTAGAAATGCGAGATACCAAGTCTGTTACAGATGTAGCGCTCCAGGTTGATTCAATCGCTGTAGGAACAACTCAGAACACAACTGCAGAGTCCATTGGATTGGAAGACCTTCCAGATAACCGTGTTAAACAGATCAAGAGTTCAGCTGAGGAATCTTGTACCAAAACTAACAGCCAATCTGGTGGCGCATATTCTTTAACCGCACCCTCTCTTGGGAGAGAAGATCTCCACGGCAACCTAGAACCTGTTCTTGAAAAAACAGAACAACAAACCAAGTTTTGTCGAAAGACTTCTGTTACAGACGACAGCAGAAAACCTGTGGTTCCATATTTCTTTGTAAAAGAAGATATCCAGCTTGGTCTAGATTCTTCGACAGAAAACTCTGTGGAAAGTCTTCAATCTGGTACAGAAACTCCAAACGCAGTGCCGGCTGCGCTTGTTGAGTTTCAGTCAAGAGCGGAGATTGAAGCAGAGGATTCTGTTGTCGATGAAGATATCCAGCTTGGTCGAGATTCTTCGGTAGACGACTCTGTGGAAAGTCTTCAATTTAGTACAGAAACTCCAAACGCAGTGCCGGCTGTGCTTGTTGAGTTTCAGTCTAAGGAGGAGATTGAAGCAGAGGATTCTGTTGTAGATGAAGACATCCAGTGTGGTTTAGTACTCCCAGCTGTTAACTCTGTAACAGAAATGGACGTCAAAACTGGTCCAATTCAGGATGTTGTTGTGGAAAGTATTCAAGATGGTGCTGTGACTCCAATTACGGAATCGTTTGTAAAAGAAGCAATTCAGTCTGCTTTGGTGGTTTCAAATAAAGATGTCAATGTAGGCGAAGGCGACCAATCAAGTCCAACATATCCAATTGCTGAGCGTTTCCCCAAAAAAGTTATCCAAACTAGCCATCAGAAAGTGCCTGCAACATCTGCTGTCAAAGATATGAATAATCTAGAACTGTCTCGTGATTATGGTTTAGCCAATAAAGACATTCAATTTAGTCCAACAACTTCAAACAAAATCTTCCGCTACGAGAGAGTTTTTGGAGCACTTGCCAACCAAGATACAAAGTCTAATCGAGAATACTCAACTAAATATAGTTTAGCCAAAAAGGACAGCCGTCGTGACGACGAGAGCTCGCTTGAAAGTTCTATTTCAGACCTTAATTCTTGCGCTGAGATACCAGAACCTGTCACTGAAGTTACTCAGACTTGTCAAGATAGTTCAGCTTCAACATCTGCTGCGAACGAAAGCTCTGGTCGAAAATCTCAAACGAAAGAATCTATTGGGGAGAATATTCCATCTGATAAAGAGATGCTAAGTGAGAACTCTGTCCAAATTGCTCGAGATATTTTCCCCGACGAAGGAGAAATTTATTCTGAAGAAACAAGTCCATCCTTGAAGTCTGAGGAAGATGATTTAATGTATGAATCAAGTATTGAAGAAATCATCGAAGAAATTTTAACCGATGAAGAAGAGGAAGATGAGGAGGAGGAGGATGGAAATAAAGAAGAGAAAGCAGAAGAAGGAAGGGAGAAAGAACAAGGAGAAAAAGAGGAAGAACAAGATGAAGTGAACAAGGAAGGGGAAGAAAACGAGGACGAAGAAAAAGAAGAAGGAAAGGGGAAAGCGGATGAAAGAAAAGAGGTAGACGAAGAAGATGAGGACGAGGACAAAGACGAAGAAGGAAACCAGGAAGAGGACAGAGTAGAAGGAAAGGAGAAAGAGGATGAAGGAGAAGAGGAAACAGAAGAGGATGATTATGAGGAGGAGGAAAAAGAGGACGAAGAAGGAAACCAAGAAAATGAAACAGTACAAGGAAAGGAGAAAGTGGAAGCAGGAGAAGACGAAGAAAAGAAAGACGAAATTCCTTCTGGAAGAACAGTTTACCGTTTTGATATCGCAACGGGCCATTACGTTCAAACTACTGTAGTTGATCACCCTGGTCTTGAGAAAGACATTCGAGCTCAAACGGACACTTTAACAGATCGGACCGGCTTAGAAAATGAGATTTCTGCTGGTGGAAAGACTCCGTATGTTAAACATGCTGTTGACGACATTCCGTGTGATCAGGAAACTTTGTTTGGTGAGCCAGTTAAGGAGGAAGATACTAAGTGTTACTCAGAGACAAAAACTGTACAGTCTGAAGAAGGCTACAGGACTATTGGAAGGACACTGACTCCATTTTCTGTTACAAAAGGACGTCCTCGATACGGTACAAATAGTTTCCTAGAGACTCTTAACGAAGGCGAAATCCTGGGTGGCAATGAAGGTCCTTTGGCAGAATTGTTCGAAGAGGAAGACACTAGTTTGGAGAATGAAACTGAAGAAATGGTTAGTGAAGAAGGTATTCTATCTGGCCAGCACACTTCAGCTGTTCAATCTATTGAGGAAGAAAGCGTATTGTTTGGTCAAAGAACTCCACCAGGGAAATCTGCTTTTAAAAAAGAAATAAGATCTCTGAGAGAGAAGTGGTCTGGAGGATCAGTAGCTGAGGAAGATTTTCAATTCGGTAACTTGATTGAAAAATATGATTCAGAAGACTTTGGGACTCGTCAAGAAACCTCGATTACAGATTCCAATTCGAAAGAAAGTGTAGATTCCATGGACTCAAATAGGATACAATCTAATGGAAAAACAGCGACTGCGTCTGTTGTTGTAAAGGATGATTCAAATTCACCTACATATTCCAATTCAAAAGAAAGTGTAGATTCAGTAGAATCAAATGAAATGCCATCTAATCAAAAGAAAGCAACTGCATCTGTCTTTGCGAAGGAAGACATCGATTATGAAGGAAGAGTTAGCAATTTTGTCAATGCAGAAGAGGACTTTGATTCGAGTGAAGAGGTTCCAGCTGTAGATTCTGACGCAGTAGATATTGTAGAACGTCTCGGACAGGATGAGAGCCAGACCAGTAGTAAGACCTCAACTCTACTTCGTGAAATAAAAGAAGACACTAGATATAATAGAGGAATGTTTCGTCGAACAGTTCCTGATTGGAAAGATGACTTTGAACTTTGTCAAGAGATGTCATCTGCAGATTCTGATGTGAAGAAAAAGGTAAATATGTTAATAAAAAACATAAGATCTAGTTTTCATTTACTGAGAAACGCGTAAAATACTCGGCCGCATTATCATTATTAATTATATATACTATAATTACTTTTTTGTTACAAAGGGAGAACAATATCTTCGAGGAACTCCGAAAATAAGTTCTGGTCCCGAGGAAGTCAGGCGGCCTGGTAGAGAAACTGCAGAATCCGTTGTAGAAAATGATATTTCATCTGGTAAGTGGGTTTAGGACATGAAACGAGGTTTACAAACAGACAGAAAACTAGTTTGTTTGTTTGTTTGTCTGTTTGTTTGTTCCACGTTCGTTCGTTCGTTCGTTCGTTCGTTCGTTCGTTCGTTCGTTCGTTCGTTCGTTCGTTCGTTCGTTCGTTCGTTCGTTCGTTCGTTCGTTCGTTCGTTCGTTCGTTCGTTCGTTCGTTCGTTCGTTCGTTCGTTCGTTCGTTCGTTCGTTCGTTCGTTCGTTCGTTTGTTTGTTTGTTTGTTTGTTTGTTTGTTTGTTTGTTTGTTTGTTTGTTTGTTTGTTTGTCAACTAGCCAGCAAAGAGCTAGAACTGATTTAAACCTAAACGCCTCAGGCAGCAGGGAGTTGACTTAATATTTGAATAATATTTTGAATAATATTTAACTTTTCTGCAGCTATCGAATTTTCTGTCCCATCAATGAAACACAGTGACGTGAAAGGAACTGACCTTGGTTTAAAGCTAGACGAGGACTATGAGTTGAACACCCTCTCGGATATCAGTTCTATCTCAGAGATGGCGCCTGCGCAAGACACAACGAATGACTTTAGGAATAAGGAAGTCGTTTTACAAGCTGAGTTAACAAACGATGGTGGGTCAGTGGGCGTTGAGGAAATGCATGGTTCAACAAATGTCGACCAAGCTAATGATGAGCCAACAGTAAAGATAGATCAGGGTAAGTCAACTTTGGACCTAGATCATACAGTTAAAGCTCTCGTACAAGCCGTCGTAAGTTAAACTCAGAGAAAAACTCTGAGATCCAGACGGGACTCGAACCCACAACCTTGACGTCACATGTGCATAATGAGTTATCAGAGAAGGTTATATATCTTTGCTATTATCAAACCAAACTTAATTCGAAGGAAGCGCGGTGTGCGTGTGTTTCTCTCACAACGCCAAACATGTAGAATTTTCAAGCAATTATGTTTGATAATAGCAAAGATATATAACCTTCTCTGATAACTCATTATGCACATGTGACGTCAAGTTGTTTAATTTACATTTCAAACAAACTGAAATATCTCAAGAACGAAGCAAGGAAACGAAAAACTGCAAAAGATGTTGCTCTATCATTTTAAGTGTTCTTTCAAATAAGACAAACTTAATTTTCGTTTCATGTGCACTTTAAGTTTAAATAAATACATGCAATAATATCTAAACAGGAACAACAGTGTTTTTTTTCATTAGTATTCAATCTTTATATATAAAATTATATGCCATTCGTATTCTTACTAACGTCAAAACGTTTTATCAGATATAAAACCACGGACTTTATTGATGAATTATTGATGAGTTTCTTAAGTCGAACTATCTAAGAAATGTAGTCAAATGGAAAAAGAAACTGTAGATTATAAATAAGTTTTGTGGAAACACCACGTAAAATATTTCTTTGCTAAGCTTTCGCCTGTTGACTCAGGCCTTCATCAGAGCATGATCAGAGCAATGACAACAAGTTGTTGGCTCACGTGGCATTCTTGATTTTGTTTCCTAGTTAATAAAATTAACGTGATACGCCATTGTATTCTTACGTGATTTAATTGATCAGTTGCTTAGTTTATAAATGACGTAAGCCAACAACTTGTTGTCATTGCTCTGATGAAGGCCTGAGTCAACAGGCCGAAAGCTTAGCAAAGAAATATTTTACGTGGTGTTTCCACAAAACTTCTTTATATTACATTATCGCCATGAAAACTTTCAAAGAATTAAATAAAACTGTAGATTGTTCTTTGTTCAAACGTTCTTTCAAAGAAGACAAACTTAACTGACTTTTTCCTGTCCGAATCGGTCTTTAGTATTTTATTCTGGCTAACGCCAGACGATTTTATTCACCTCTGGGGAAGCCCTCGGACAGGAATGACTTATAAATTATCTCTCTAAGTTTCGCGTCATCAGGTTTGGTCTTTAGTAAAGAACTTTTTGGATTATAATTTGTAGGTGAAGGAAAAACGACCAACGAAGAGAATGAAAAAGAAAAAGAGAAAACAGAGTCTGAATCTTCTGACTCATTATCCGAGATAGTGCGCCAACTGTACCCTGAAGAACATGACAAAATGTTCATGACACATGACAGCGGTGAAAAACCAAGACCGAAGAAAGTCTCGCCGGATCCCAACTCGTCTGTGATGAAGAAATTGAATGAAATAACAAGTAAAATCCGACCCAACCGCCGCCTGAAAGAAATGGCTGCCAACAAGGCTTTGAAAGAAGAACAACAAAGACAGGAACGTGAAGCAAGCGCACAGCTCTACCGGAATAAACCTCTCGGGTTAAGGAACCTTGAAAAGTTCCGGGATGAAGTGTGTTCCAAACCAACAGGTATATATACAATGATACTTTGAGGGGGAGGGCGGGGAGTGGTTTCAACCTCGTAGAAATGGCGTCATTTTAATGCCACCATTTTGTTTAGGCCGTTTTACATTTATTTTTTCAAAAACGAACTTTGGCTTGAAACGTCAGTATTTCGCTCTCTAAAATCTCAGCAGTTTACCATCTTTAAGATTTTCTCTACATCGTAACACACTGCCTACACAACACTCTACTTTTATATCACTCCATGATTTACTCTGATGAAGGACTTTGGCTTGAAACGTCAGTATTTCGTTCTCTAAAATCTCAGCAGTTCACCATCTTTAAGATTTTCTATACATCGTAACACACTGCTTACACAGCACTCCACTTTTTCAAATTTTATACTACTACTCCATGATTTACTCTGATGAAGGACTCCGCTTTTTTGTTGCTACAAATCTCGCCAGTTTACCATCATTTTACTTTGCTCTAAAACAATGCCTAGTAGCACTCGACTACAAATCTCGCCAGTTTACCATCATTTTACTTTGCTCTAAAACAATGCCTAGTAGCACTCGACCTTTTTTGAAGGGCTTATCCAGCAAAAAATAGTTCGGGAGAATCTTTCTTATTTCAAAGAACTTTTGAAGATATAAAGATTGACGAGAATAATAATAATTTCAAATGAAGTCGAATCACTGCTGTAGAGAAAAGTTTTCTGACCGCTCCAACCAGGAATCGAACCCAAGATCTCTGGTTTCACGTACCAGTGCTCTACCACTGAGCTATTGGGACTCCCGGCAGAAAACTTTTCTCTACAGCAGTGATTCGACTTCATTTGAAATTCTTCTTCTTCTCGTATTCACGCTGCTGAAGGACAACCGAATATTTAATAACTTGCAATGGCTTGGGTCAAGCCGACTTCGTCCTGGAGAAAGATACCTAACTCTTCGTTCAGGTGGATTAGATATCCCCCGATGAGCCACGGTAATGTGTGCGATATATAATATTTGGATATTTCTTACTGCCTCAGCCGGGAGTCCCAATAGCTCAGTGGTAGGGCACTGGTACGTGAAACCAGAGACCTTGGGTTCGATTCCTGGTTGGGGTGGTCAGAAAACTTTTCTCTACAGCAGTGATTCGGCTTCATTTGAAATTCTTCTTCTTCTCGTATTCACGCTGCTGAAGGACAACCGAATATTTAATAAAGATTGACGTTTGCATTTGCAGCTCTTCCATATCTCACTTCGTTCTTTAGATATTGAGATTTTCGTGATATGCAAATAACATCACTTAGACGTCACACTGCATAATGACTTGTTGGAGAATCATGTCTATTCTTGCAATAATTCAAGTAAATCACTTGAAACTTTTCACGTATAGCGTCCTGCGATACACAGAAGCACATGCATAGTTAAAAGTGATTTTACTAAATAATCTCAAATTGATATTCAAGATTTCCCAACAAATCATCATGCAGTGTGACGTCTAAGTGATGTTATTTACATATAAAACATAAAGCTCTGTGCATATGTACTCTTATAAAGGCACGTTTGACGTCATTTGAACACGCTTCTTTCGTGTTCAAATGACGTCAAACGTACCTTTATAAGAGTACATATGCACAGGAGCAGTATGTTTTATTTGTTTTATAAAATAAGAAGAAGCAAAACCAAGCTAAAAGTGAGGTAGTTTTGTATTTTGGCGGGCTTTTCCAGCCAGCTGACGCCATTTTACGCCATTTTACGTCATTCACGGCTATGTTCTCTGATAAATGCACGCCAATCAGAGCGTGCGTAGAGGACACCTTATTTTATAATTACATATAAAACAAATTATCTAAAGAACGAAGTGAGATATGGAAGAGCTGCAAACGTCAATCTTTATAACTTCAAAAGTTCTTTTAAATAAGAGAGTCACTCTCAAACTTATTTTTCGCTGCATAACCTCTTATTTATTCTGACGCATTGTTTTTCTACATTCCAGCATTTGTTGAGCGCGAAGTAAGTGCTCAAGAATACATGCAGCATATGCTAGATTTTGAAAGCGTAGCACCAGGACTACATGCAATGGAGAGTGCTGGCATCCAAGATCATCCAAGATCTTTCGCGAGTGGACTGGGAGCGAGTAATGAGTTCCTCCAACAAGCAACGTCACGCGGCTCTTTAGCCCCACCCGGACCCCGGGGATCTTTTCCTCGCCGGGGACTTAGTAGTAGGAACACAGCAGCATTGCCTGCGATTGGTTCGAAGCTGCCGTCTATGGAATCATCTCCAGAAAAAAATGATGGATCGCTGAGGAAAGTGAGTGGACATTTTTGGTTGGTTAATTCTTGGTAGAGACAGACATTAGTTTTTGTTGGCGTTTTTTCCTTTTTTTTCTGATTATCACATTCTTGGCGTTTTCTTCCTTTCCTTCTTCCATCCATCTATCTCTTTTAGTTTCTTGTTCGCTTTTACACTTTCTTTTACTCCTCTTTGTAGCTTTCTATTTTTCTTTCCATCTCTTTTTCTTGTTTTTCATTTCATTTCTCCTCTATTCTCCTTTTTCCCTCCATTCCCTCTTCTTCTCTCACCTCCCACTTCCATTTTCTATCAACTCTTTCCACTTCTTTTCTATTCCTTTCTTTGCCATTTCATATTCCTCTCCTTGCATTGCCTACAATTCTGTTTTGGTCAAAGACTACAAAGGCAATAAATAGAACGCGGAACATATTCACTAATCATCTCAAACGTTCGCTTTTTAAAAATCTAGACTAGCCCTTTGGCCATGGGCCGCTCGTTTCGCAACGCCAATGAAGATCGCCCAAGACAGAACATTCCTAAAAATCCTTACGGAACATCAGACAATTCCAGAGTCCAACCAGCTTTTGGAGAAAATACGCCAATCGAATCGGATTTTTATGAAGATGTTTTTGGAAATGAAGAGCTTGAAGTGTCTAAGAATAGTGGAACAAAAATTGAAGTTCATAACCAGGGATACGGTGATTCGTCATCGAATGCTATCCAACCAGGTTCAACTTTTGGTGTATCTCCTAAGTATCGAACACCGGAAGAGAGGAAACCAGCTGCTCTGATACCATTGAATATTACTAGAAAGGATGCTCGAGGATCAGGATCGGATCTTGCGTCTAGAGCAGCAAGTCTGGCAGCAGCGTTAGGATTTGGCAGCGTGAGCGATCCATGGAAACCAGCGGCCCTACCTATGATTCCGAAGAGCAGTACTGGATTAAAGCATCCTGAAGATCGGCTGGCGTCGGTAGTCCCGAAGCCCAAATCGTTTTTTGCCTCGAGTATAACGAAGCCAATGAAGCCCGCTGTACTTCCGGGTATTGGTCAGCGTCCTCTGCCTGGAATTGGTTCCCTTGGGAAGCCGGCAAATTTTGATAGAGCTATCTGAAGGGGTACGTCTTGCATTGAATCTGTCTGTCTATCTGTCTGTCTGTCTGTCTGTCTGTCTGTCTGTCTGTCTGTCTGTCTGTCTGTCTGTCTGTCTGTCTGTCTGTCTGCCTGTCTGCCTGTCTGCCTGTCTGCCTGCCTGCCTGCCTGCTTGCCTGCTTGCCTGCTTGCCTGCTTGCCTGCTTGCCTGCTTGCCTGCCTGCCTGCCTGTCCGTCCGTCCGTCCATCTTTCCATCCTTCTGTCTTGCCTGTCTTGCCTGTCTGTCTGTCTGTCTGTCTGTCTGTCTGTCTGCCTGCCTGCCTGCCTGCCTGCCTGTCTGTCTGTCTGTCTGTCTGTCTGTCTGTCTGTCTGTCTGTCTGTCTGTCTGTCTGTCTGTCTGTCTGTCTGCCTGTCTGCCTGTCTGCCTGCCTGCCTGCCTGCCTGCCTGCTTGCCTGCTTGCCTGCTTGCCTGCTTGCCTGCTTGCCTGCTTGCCTGCCTGCCTGTCCGTCCGTCCGTCCATCTTTCCATCCTTCTGTCTTGCCTGTCTGTCTGTCTGTCTGTCTGTCTGTCTGTCTGTCTGTCTGCCTGCCTGCCTGCCTGCCTGCCTGTCTGTCTGTCTGTCTGTCTGTCTGTCTGTCTGTCTGTCTGTCTGTCTGTCTGTCTGTCTGTCTGTCCGTCCATCCATCTTTCCGTCCGTCCGTCTGTCTTGTCTTGTCTTGTCTTGTCTTGTCTGTCTGTCTGTCTGTCTGTCTGTCTGTCTGTCTGTCTGTCTGTCTGTCTGTCTGTCTGTCTGTCTGTCTGTCTGTCTGTCTGTCTGTTTATCTATTTGTCTGTCTGTTCATCTCAAGTCTGTCTGTCTGTTTGCTTGTTAATTTTTTTTTTAATTTTAAATATCCTCATCCTTCCTAATCTCAATACCCTATTCTTTTTGTCGTTCGACCTGTAATTTTCTACTTTCATTTATTCTCTTTAATAGAACTTCAAGCATTTCCCATACCTGACGGAGATTCAATACAAATTTTGCTTGGCATGTTGGCGGAGCTTCTGTAAAAATTACGAAAATTCAAGAAATATTTCGTGTGTTGTTTGTGAGAAAATTGTTTAATAAAATATTACTGTTTTTTAATGTTATTTGGGAAGTAATGAATTTATTTGATTTTAATTGTAATTATAATATGATCAAGACCGTTTATACACAGGTTATAAATCACCCAACCTTATTTAAACCTCGCAATACTAATACAACCTCGTCACTAGCTCTTTTCCTATTGAAATTTTTAGAAAACCTCCTTTAATATATTTCATAACATCATGACAAATAACCACCAAAATTGGTCTCTAATAACCACGGCGAAATAACCATGACAAAATAACCACGAAAATTGGTCCCTAATAACCACGGCAAAATAACAAGGACAAAAACCCAGCAAAATTGGTCCCTAATAACCACCGCAAAATAACAAGGACAAAAAACCAGCAAAATTGGTCCCTAGTAACCACCACAAAACAACAAGGACAAAATAACCAGCAAAATTGGTCCCTAATAACCACCGCAAAATAACAAGGTCAAAATAACCACCAAAATTGGTCCCTAATAACCACCACAAAATAACAAGGTCAAAATAACCACCACAATTGGTCCCAAATAACCACCGCAAAATAACAAGGTCAAAATAACCACCAAAATTGGTCCCTAATAACCACCACAAAATAACAAGGTCAAAATAACCACCACAATTGGTCCCTAATAACCATCGCGAAATAACAAGGTCAAAATAACCACCAAAATTGGTCCCAAATAACCACCGCAAAATAATCACCAAAATTGGTCCCTAATAACCACCACAAAACAACAAGGTCAAAATAACCACCAAAATTGGTCCCTAATAACCACCACAAAATAACAAGGTCAAAATAACCACCACAATTGGTCCCAAATAACCACCGCAAAATAACAAGGTCAAAATAACCACCAAAATTGGTCCCTAATAACCACCACAAAATAACAAGGTCAAAATAACCACCACAATTGGTCCCTAATAACCATCGCGAAATAACAAGGTCAAAATAACCACCAAAATTGGTCCCAAATAACCACCGCAAAATAATCACCAAAATTGGTCCCTAATAACCACCACAAAACAACAAGGTCAAAATAACCACCAAAATTGGTCCCAAATAACCACGGCAAAATAACAAGGTCAAAATAACCACCAAAATTGGTCCCTAATAACCATGGCAATTAAAATAACAAGGGCAAAATAACCACCAAAATTGGTCCCTAATAACCACCGCAAAATAACAAGGTCAAAATAACCACCAAAATTGGTCCCTAATAACCACTGCAAAATAACAAGGTCAAAATAACCACCAAAATTGGTCCCAAATAACCACCACAAAATAACAAGGTCAAAATAACCACCAAAATTGGTCCCTAATAACCACCGCAAAATAACAAGGTCAAAATAACCACCAAAATTGGTCCCTAATAACCACCGCAAAATAACAAGGTCAAAATAACCACCAAAATTGGTCCCAAATAACCACCGCAAAATAACTAGGTCAAAATAACCACCAAAATTGGTCCCTAATAACCACCGCAAAATAACAAGGTCAAAATAACCACCAAAATTGGTCCCTAATAACCACCGCAAAATAACAAGGTCAAAATAACCACCAAAATTGGTCCCTAATAACCACTGCAAAATAACAAGGTCAAAATAACCACCAAAATTGGTCCCTAATAACCACCGCAAAATAACAAGGTCAAAATAACCACCAAAATTGGTCCCAAATAACCACCACAAAATAACAAGGTCAAAATAACCACCAAAATTGGTCCCAAATAACCACCGCAAAATAACAAGGTCAAAATAACCACCAAAATTGGTCCTTAATAAACACCGCAAAATAACAAGGTCAAAATAACCACCAAAATTGGTCCCTAATAACCACCACAAAATAACAAGGACAAAATAACCACCAAAATTGGTACCTAATAACCACCACAAAATAACAAGGTCAAAATAACCACCAAAATTGGTCCTTAATAACCACCACAAAATAACAAGGTCAAAATAACCGCCAAAATTGGTCCCTAATAACCACCGCAAAATGACATGGTCAAAATAACCACCAAAATTGGTCCCTAATAACCACCACAAAATAACAAGGTCAAAATAACCACCAAAATTGGTCCTTAATAACCACCACAAAATAACAAGGTCAAAATAACCAGCAAAATTGGTCCCTAATAACCACCGCAAAATGACAAGGTCAAAATAACCGCCAAAATTGGTCCCTAATAACCACCGCAAAATGACATGGTCAAAATAACCACCAAAATTGGTCCCAAATAACCACCACAAAATAACAAGGTCAAAATAACCACCAAAATTGGTCCTTAATAACCACCACAAAATAACAAGGTCAAAATAACCACCAAAATTGGTGCCTAATAACCACCGCAAAATAACAAGGTCAAAATAACCACCAAAATTGGTCCTTAATAACCACCACAAAATAACAAGGTCAAAATAACCACCAAAATTGGTCCCTAATAACCACCACAAAATAACAAGGTCAAAATAACCGCCAAAATTGGTCCCTAATAACCACCGCAAAATAACAAGGTCAAAATAACCACCAAAATTGGTCCCTAATAACCACCGCAAAATGACATGGTCAAAATAACCACCAAAATTGGTCCCAAATAACCACCGCAAAATAACAAGGACAAAATAACCAGCAAAATTGGTCCCTAATAACCACCACAAAACAACAAGGTCAAAATAACCACCAAAATTGGTCCCAAATAACCACCGCAAAATGCATGGTCAAAATAACCACCAAAATTGGTCCCAAATACATGTAACCACCGCAAAATAACAAGGTAAAATAACCACCAAAATTGGTCCCAAATAACCACCGCAAAATAACCACCAAAAAATAAAATGTGTTGGAACATTATTGCTGTTTATCTAAAAACATGACAAATAAAAGCCGAACTGGTGTAAACAAGAAGGCCAAGAAGCGACACGAAAAAGTCAACAGGTATTAAGGTAAACAGCATGCTCCAAAGACGAAAACAACGCTCGAAGCTTAAAAATAAAGTGAACAAAACTTCAGGCAAAAACGCAGGCAAATACTCAGGCAAATAATACTTTCCCATACAGACCTCACACTCGGTTAATAAGTCTTTAATAATACATATACAACATGTCAAAATGTTTGGACAAGTGTACTCACATTTATACTGTGCCCTGTTGGTCTGTCTTCTCGTATATTTGGTTGTTTAAAGCGCTTCTTTACTTCCACCAAGACTTGAAAAGTTTTACTCAAAGCATTAACAATCTTCTAGTTTTCTTCCAGGCACTTTACTTGCCAACATTAAAGAAGAATTTATAGTTTCAAATTTAAACGAATTGTCCACCACTATTCCGTAGCTTGGTCGCCATGTTTGTTTATTTCGCGCACGAGGAGCCTGGGTACGAGATTACAAAATACCATCCGTCAAAATCAGATTTGGGATCTTCTTCTGTAGTTTGTTGTGTATAGGCGTGTTACGTGACCGCTATACGCAACAAAAAGTGTAACCTCAGCTGTTTGGTTTTTACAATTATGTATTTAATTAACAAGAAACTTAGAACAGATATTGAAAATGTATATAAAGATTAAAACTAAACTAAAGTTCAGAAACTTATCTGTCGTCTGCGCACAACGAAACAGTCAATAGGGGATTCCGGCAACAGGTTAACAATCCGTATGGACTTGAAAAGGAAGGAATAATAAAACCAACGGCAGGAACTCCAGGACTGACTTCGTAACCACTTTGATACATATAGCTCACTCTCACACATATGCATGCCTGAGGACTGTTCGAAGGCTGCTTATATAGTTTCTAGAGTATATAATTATAGTAACATACTTCATTCTACATATAATATATTTACGTAATTACTAAAGCACGGGTGGCGTGTGCTGTTAGCGCGCTGCCTCTCACCAAAAAGTTAAGCCCGGTTGGACGGGGTTAGTACTTGGATGGGTGACCACTTGGGAAGGACCCCGTTGTTGGGCTTAGGCTCATGTGAGTAGAGTTGTAGTTGATCTCTCCTGTGCTTCGAGGGTTTTTCGCCGGGTTCTCCGGTTTTCCTCCCTCCATAAAATCGACACCTAACATCTTAGCTGTGATCCGTGGTCTGAACTGTGTCGTTGGCGGCAGCTTGAAGCGCCTTTGATATGCCTCGACACGGCCACGTTGATCTGCGTCCTTCGCAATTCAGCCGCTGGCTGCAAGTAAGGACGATTAGCCACCCAGTCCTAAATGACATCATAGCTGACTCATGCTAAGTTACTTATTAAGTGTTCAGTGATCAAATAACGTCTAGTCAATTAACTGTCTTAGGATGGGCATATCTGTAACAGGCGAGTTTCAAGGGTGTTGCGCGCGCATCGTTTTGCAAAGAAATTGGCGAGCTTTTGGCGGGCTCTCCACAAAGTACTCTAAACGCTTGAACGCAAATGATAGTATCGAACTAACAGGTCATTTTCTTTTTAATGCAGTTTATTAATACCTCACCACAAAATATTTACAGTCATTACAAATAATTACAGATAAAATATATTCCTGGGTTTTACAAACGGTTTTATGGCAAAATGAACAAAGAAAATATATTTTTTAACTTTTTGTTATTTTTTAATTTTTTTGGGTTTGTTTTTGTTTTTGTTATTATTTTTTTTTAATTTTTCGTGTTTTTTTTATTTTTTTGGGGTTTTTTGGGGTTTTTTGAGTTTTTTTTTAATTTTTGTGATTTTATTAAGTGAAATAAGAGTGGAAATTAGGAAAGGTTTTTTTTACGATTTGTGGTGAGTAAAAATGACAGTGACAGTTTAGAGCTGTTCTTGGCCAGTCTCGTCGACTATTTCAACCGTGCATGGAACATCGGCTTTCTTCTTTTCTTTGTTTTTCTTCTTATCTCCTGGGACAACTATCTCAGTTAGTGTTCCATCTTTTGGATTATGAGGCGCTATTTTCCTAAAATTTAAAACAACATCCAAAATTAGGCCAAACTTGAGTAAAATCTACTTAGAAGGTTCAAAAGTTATGAGATATTTACTATATAATATTCAATTAATAACTGCTCAAATTTATTTATTTATTTATTAACTTTACAACCATACAAGTGAGCGAAAGAATTAATACAAGTTAAAAATGAAAACGTTGCAAGACTTGGTCATGGTTGAAGGTATGGTCAACAGGACATGAGTCCCATGTGAAGACCAACCTGAGAATGTATTGGACAAATGCACAAAATATTTGGTCAAATAACGTTATTCTAGTTCATTGCATAGCATACCAACTATAGAATGACCACCGAGAAAATTAGAAAAATCCATTTAATTCTTAATGAGATATCATTGCTACAAGTTTACAAGTCTCGCCACAGTGACACACCCATTCAGTGATGAATAATTAGAGAAATACCAAATGGTTTTTTCCGTGTTTGGATACTCTGATCCAAACACGCGGGGAATTGCGAGACTGGAGAAAAGCGTAACAAAACACAAGCCGTAGGAAAAAACCATTTGGTATTTCTTTTATAAAATAATCACAAGTGAATATGATATACTGTCCGACATTTTCAAAAAATCGTTTTGGTGTGAATTTTCCGTGTTTGGATACCCTGATCCAAACACTGCAGTTGACCAATCGGGGCTCGCGTAGCATACATGTTATTTTATAACTAAATTTCCAGCAGTCATAAGTACTTGACTATTTTACGTATCTGTGTGAAACTTTGTGGAAATACTCTATTACGGTAGGTCTATGCAATGACTTATAGATATTTCATTTAGGCCAATGGTTCAAAAGTTATGAAATATTTACTATATTCAATTAATAACTGCTCAAATTTGAAGAATGTATTGAACAAATGCACAAAAATTTGGCCAAATAACTTTATTCTAGTTTATTGCACGGCATACCAACTATATAGAGTAACCACTAAATAAATTGAAAAAATCCATTCAATTCTCAATGAGATATCATTGCTACAAGTTTACAAGTCTTGTCACAGTGACACACCCATTCAGTGACGAGTAACTAAATTTCCAGCAGTCATACGAACTGGACTATTTTCCCTATCTGTATGAAACTTTGTGGCAATACTCTTGTATGGTAGGTCTGTGCAATGAACTAAAGATATTTCATTTAGGCCAATAATGGTTCAAAAGTTAATATGAAATATTTATTATATTCAATTAAAAACTGCTCAAATTTGAAGAATGAATTGGGCAAATGCACAAAAACGATTTGGCCAATTAACTTTATTCTAGTTCATTGCCTAGCATACCAACTATAGAATAACCATGAAAAAATTAGAACGTTTGACAGATCAAATCAATAACGAATAAGGGGTGTAACTTTCCGTTGTTGTTGGTTCCGTTTCAATTACGTTGCGTTGACATTTTCTCACGGGCCACGGCAAGCATGGAACATAGGTGTAGAGTTTTTTTCTCGTCTAGTGGGGCTGAAGTGCTGAACAGGGCCTTTCTAAGAATTTTGTCGTGGGGGTCCAGGGGCATGCCCCCCCCGGAAATTTTTGAAATTTAGAGTCTTGGAAATGCCATTTCCTGCATTCTGAGGGGTGATTTTTAAGAACACTGAAGGTCATGAAATGTCATAAAAACTAGTTAAAATACAACACATGTCAACAATTTTTCGATGTTGTGTTTACTGGGCTGACTTATCACTGTATATGGGTGCTTTTGGCTGACAGGAATAAGGCTGTAACAGTTATTTTAGCCTAACGAGTAACCTATAATTTGTGAATGGTGATTGATGAGTCAGTTGCTGCAAAATTTCTGGGGGGCTCAATCCCCCCATTGAGTTTTCTCTGGGGGCTAAAGCCCCTCAGCCCCCCCCCCCCCCTACTCTACGCCTATGGCATGGAATACAAAATAAATGCGTTCGGCCGGTCATATCGAAGTGAACCACCCTTATCAGACGATCTGCGTTCGCTGATCATTCCAATTCTCACAATTAAGCCAAAGACAAGTTATTCCAAGCAAACGCTGCCGTGCGAAAAGAACGACGACAAGTTGACAACGGAAAGTTAAGGCCCAGCCAAACCCTTTCAACATCGCATTCAACATCATTCAACATTGTTGAACGATGTTGAATAATGTTGAAAGCACGAGTGGCCAAATGAATTCAACATCGTTCAACATTCATGAATGACAATCAGTTGAACGTGGGCTACCACAAAAGCTGGAATCGACAATATCCCGCATGGCGCATGTCTCTGTTCAACAAAGTTGAATGAAATGTGGCCAAATGCGTTCAACACCTTTCAACATTTTGAGAACAATAGAAATGCTGAACGCGTGTTGAACGAAAATTTGAACATGTTCAAATTTCGTTCAACATCATTCAACACCATTCAACAACGTTCAACATCATTCAACAGGGGTAGACAAACGCTTTCAACATGTTGAATCACGGTTGAATTGAACAATGTTAAACGATGTTGAATGAAATTTTGAAAGCGTTTGGCCAGGCCTTACACGCCCTATTCGTTATTGATTTGATCTGTCATACGTATAGTTGTCATTGAACAACGTTTGTTTCAAAACTCGAAAACAACTAGTTATTCACTAAACGCTTGAACGCAAATGGTAGTAATGGTTTTTATTATATGGCCAGGCGGTCCATCTGAAAAATGGAGCATTCTGATTGGTTCCTGAGCGGTCGGAAACCAGCAGTACGGCCCGCTCAGACTCTTCATGAGTGATAACGAAGCTGAATAAACGTTTATTTTGAGCTCTTTTAAGCCACAGTAAGTAGGAAACGATTTCGTTCTTTCTTTCTTTGTATTTAGCAAATAAAAAGTTTGAGAAGCCTTTTCAAGCTGGTTCTGTAGGTTTCAATTCATAATTTACTGGCCTCGTTGTTCAAATGATGTAAACAGCTAAAATTTTACGGCTCTTTTTGTTTTATGGCCATTATAATAAATAACTTATTGAACGAGCTTGTTCGGTCCGCACAGAAGGATATTGCTCTCGTTCTTTTTTCGCTTCGGCATGAACCTCGCCTTCGGCTCGGTCCATACAAGCGAAAAAAGAACTCGACCAATATCCTTCTGTACGGACCTCACGCTCGGTCAATAACATATATAGAGGCGAGAATTTTTGGCTATAGTTTAATCACTGCTATTGTATGGTACTTACTGACTGCTCTTCAGGTAAAGCACAAGAACAGCAATTGCTGCGATGAAGAAAAACAAAAGGCAAAGCAGCGATCCTTTGTTTATTGAAAAGAGCCTGACAGTCGTGGTCCCTGTCTCAATAACTTCATCTTTTGTATCCATTATGTCACCTAGAAACAATTTTAAAATAATTCTGATTTGTTATACAA
>OZ036012.1:3812084-3817084 GCA_964035015.1 Corallium rubrum
TTCTTCGCTGGTATACATGCTGTTTTTAATGTCATCTTCATCATCTCCCTTTTCTTCGCTGGTATACATGCTGTTTTTGATATCATCTTTATCATCTCCTTTTTCGTCGCTAGTATACATGCTGTTTTTAATGTCATCGTTATCATCTCCCTTTTCTTCGCTGGTATACATGCTGTTTTTGATGTCATCGTTATCATCTCCCTTTTCTTCGCTGGTATACATGCTGTTTTTGATGTCATCTTTATCATCTCCCTTCTCTTCGCTGGTATACATGCTGTTTTTGATGTCATCGTTATCATCTCCCTTTTCTTCGCTGGTATACATGCTGTTTTTGATGTCATCTTTATCATCTCCCTTCTCTTCGCTGGTATACATGCTGTTTTTGATGTCATCTTTATCATCTCCCTTTTCTTCGCTGGGATACATGCTGTTTTTGATGTCATCTTTATCATCTCCCTTCTCTTCGCTGGTATACATGCTGTTTTTAATGTCATCTTTATCATCTCCCTTCTCTTCGCTGGTATACATGCTGTTTTTGATATCATCTTTATCGTCTTCCTTTTCTTCGCTGGTATACATGCTGTTTTTGATGTCATCTTCGTCTTCTTTATCTTCCTCGTCTTTGCTAGTATACATGCTCTTCTTTATGTGGTCTGCAGCTTTTTCTTTCATGGGAAATATGTGTTTCTTGGCGTTTTCTTTGGGACTAGTGTACGAGATCGACTTTGGTCGTTTCTTCCTTTGACCGTCCTTGTGTATGGCATCTAGGATATCGTAAAGTATTTTGACCTCGTGGTCTTATTTTTTCCTCCATTCTTTTCTTATTTCTTTCTTTCTTTCCTTCCTTCTTTCCTTCCTTTCTTAGTTCCTTCTGCATTTCCTTCTTTTCTTCCTTCCTTCCTTCCTTCCTTCCTTCCTTCCTTCCTTCCTTCCTTCCTTCCTTCCTTCCTTCCTTCCCTCCCTCCCTCCTTCCTTCCTTCCTTCTTTCTTTCCTTCCTTCCTTCCTTCCTTCCTTCCTTCCTTCCTTCCTTCCTTCCTTTCCTTCCTTCCTTCCTTCCTTCCTTCCTTCCTTCCTTCCTTCCTTCCTTCCTTCCTTCCTTCCTTCCTTCCTTCCTTCCTTCCTTCCTTCTTTCCTTCCTTCTTCCTTTCTTTTTTTTTCTTTTCTTCTTTCCTCCATTCTTTCTTTTCTTCTTCCCTGTCTTACCTTGTTTGTGTCCTTCGCCAAATTTCCTCTTGAGCAATGACCTTTTCATCCTTTTTGATTCATCCTCTTCATCACCATCACCATCGCGGTAATCTTCATCACCATCATCATCATCGTGGTAATCATCCTCTTCATCACCATCATCGCGGTAATCATCCTCTTCATCACCATCATCATCGCGGTAACCGTCCTCTTCATCATCACCATCATCGCGGTAATCATCCTCTTCATCACCATCATCATCGCGGTAACCGTCCTCTTCATCATCACCATCATCACGGTAATCATCCTCTTCATCACCATCATCACGGTAATCGTCCTCTTCATCACCATCACCATCGCGGTAATCATCCTCTTCATCACCATCATCATCGTGGTAACCGTCCTCTTCATCACCATCATCATCACGGTAATCGTCCTCTTCATCATCATCATCATCGCGGTAATCGTCCTCTTCATCATCACCATCGCGGTAATCGTCCTCTTCATCATCATCATCATCGCGGTAATCGTCCTCTTCACCATCATCATCGTGGTAATCGTCCTCTTCATCATCATCATCATCGCGGTAATCGTCCTCTTCATCATCATCATCATCGCGGTAATCGTCCTCTTCATCATCACCATCGCGGTAATCGTCCTCTTCATCATCATCATCGCGGTAATCGTCCTCTTCATCATCATCATCGCGGTAATCGTCCTCTTCATCATCATCATCATCGCGGTAATCGTCCTCTTCACCATCATCATCGTGGTAATCGTCCTCTTCATCATCATCATCATCATCGCGGTAATCGTCCTCTTTATCATCATCATCACGATAATCTTCATCTTCATCATCATCATCGCGGTAATCGTCCTCTTCATCATCATCATCGCGGTAATCGTCCTCTTCATCATCATCATCGCGGTAATCGTCCTCTTCATCATCATCATCGCGGTAATCGTCCTCTTCATCATCATCATCATCATCGCGGTAATCGTCCTCTTCATCACCATCGCGGTAATCTTCATCACCATCATCACGGTAATCGTCCTCTTCATCATCATCACGATAATCTTCATCTTCATCTTCATCACCGTAATCTTCTTCTTCATCACCATCACGGTAATCGTCCTCTTCATCATCATCATCACGATAATTTTCATCATCATCACGGTAATCCTCTTCTTCATCACCATCACCATAATCTTCCTGGTACTCTTCGTTATCGCGATATCTTTTCTTTCTGTTATGCTTGGTGTTGACATTCTGGCTGTCAGTACGCTTCTTCAGGACTTTATAATTATCACCATCGCGGTAATCGTCCTCTTCTTCTTCATCATCATCACTGTAATCGTCCTCTTCATCACCATCACCATCGCGGTAATCTTCATCACCAGCACTGTAATCGTCCTCTTCATCATCATCACCATCGCGGTAATCTTCATCATCATCACGGTAATCGTCCTCTTCATCATCATCACCATCGCGGTAATCTTCATCATCATCACGGTAATCGTCCTCTTCATCATCATCACCATCACGGTAATCTTCATCACCGTAATCGTCCTCTTCATCATCATCGCGGTAATCGTCCTCTTCATCACCATCATCACGATAATCTTCATCATCATCACGGTAATCATCCTCTTCATCATCGGCCTCTTCATTATCATCGCGGTAATCGTCCTCTTCATTACCATCATCACGATAATCTTCATCATCATCGCGGTAATCATCCTCTTCATCATCATCATCACGATAATCTTCATCATCATCGCGGTAATCATCCTCTTCATCATCATCATCATCACGATAATCTTCATCATCATCGCGGTAATCATCCTCTTCATCATCATCATCATCACGATAATCTTCATCTTCATCACGGTAATCATCCTCTTCATCACCATCACCGTAATCTTCCTCTTCATCATCATCATCGCGATAATCTTCATCTTCATCACTGTAATCTTCTTCTTCATCACCATAACGGTAATCATCCTCTTCATCGCCATCACCGTAATCGTCCTCTTCATCATCATCACCGTAATCTTCCTGGTACTCTTCGTCATCGCGATATCTTTTCTTTCTGTTATGCTTGGTGTTGACATTCTGGCTGTCACTACGCTTCTTCAGGACTTTATCATTATCACCATCGCGGTAATTGTCCTCTTCTTCTTCATCATCATCACCGTAATCTTCCTCGTTATCACCATCACCATCACCGTAATCTTCCTGCTCATGACCATCACCATCACGGTAATCTTCATCACCATCACCGTAATCGTCCTCTTCATCACCATCACCATCACGATAATCTTCATCATCATCACTGTAATCGTCCTCTTCATCACCATCACCATCACGATAATCTTCATCATCATCACTGTAATCGTCCTCTTCATCACCATCACCATCACGATAATCTTCATCATCATCACTGTAATCGTCCTCTTCATCACCATCACCATCACGATAATCTTCATCACCATCACCGTAATCGTCCTCTTCATCATCATCGCGGTAATCATCCTCTTCATCATCATCGCGGTAATCATCCTCTTCATCACCATCACCATCACGATAATATTCATCACCGTAATCGCCCTCTTCATCACCATCACGGTAATCATCCTCTTCATCACCATCACCATCACGATAATATTCATCACCGTAATCGCCCTCTTCATCACCATCACGGTAATCATCCTCTTCATCATCATCACCATCACGATAATATTCATCACCGTAATCGCCCTCTTCATCACCATCACGGTAATCATCCTCTTCATCACCATCACCATCACGATAATATTCATCACCGTAATCGCCCTCTTCATCACCATCACGGTAATCATCCTCTTCATCATCATCACGGTAATCGTCCTCTTCATCACCATCACCATCACGATAATATTCATCACCATCGCGGTAATCTTCATCATCATCACGGTAATCGTCCTCTTCATCATCATCACGGTAATCGCCCTCTTCATCATCATCACGGTAATCGCCCTCTTCATCATCATCGCGGTAATCATCCTCTTCATCATCATCGCGGTAATCATCCTCTTCATCACCATCACCATCACGATAATATTCATCACGGTAATCGCCCTCTTCATCATCATCACGGTAATCGCCCTCTTCATCATCATCACGGTAATCGCCCTCTTCATCATCATCACGGTAATCGCCCTCTTCATCATCATCACGGTAATCGCCCTCTTCATCATCATCGCGGTAATCACCCTCTTCATCATCATCACGGTAATCGTCCTCTTCATCACCATCACCATCACGGTAATCTTCATCACCGTAATCATCCTCTTCATCATCATCACGGTAATCGTCCTCTTCATCACCATCACCATCACGGTAATCTTCATCACCGTAATCGTCCTCTTCATCATCATCGCGGTAATCGTCCTCTTCATCATCATCATCACGATAATCTTCATCACCATCACGGTAATCTTCATCACCGTAATCATCCTCTTCATCATCGTCGCGGTAATCGTCCTCTTCATCATCATCATCACGATAATCTTCATCATCATCGCGGTAATCGTCCTCTTCATCACCATAACGGTAATCATCCTCTTCATCACCATCACCGTAATCTTCCTCTTCATCATCATCATCACGATAATCTTCATCTTCATCACCGTAATCTTCTTCTTCATCACCATAACGGTAATCATCCTCTTCATCACCATCACCGTAATCGTCCTCTTCATCGCCATCACGGTAATCGTCCTCTTCATCATCATCACCGTAATCGTCCTGGTACTCTTCGTCATCGCGATA
>OZ036012.1:3822084-3844584 GCA_964035015.1 Corallium rubrum
ATTTTAGAATATTCTTTGCTCATATCACCATTGCTGACCTCGGACAGAGGGCGTCGTTTCACTTCATCTGAAGGAAGGCCAAGATCTTCTTGCTCTGTCGAGGGAATGGGATTAGCGATTTCTGCCACACCAAGATGTTGGTTGGTAGGATTGTCTAAAAGATTTTGAAATGATAAAGACCGAAGTTTTAAATATTGTATATATTAAAACTTAATCCTCGCCCGTCGGTGGATTCTCCCTGCGTCTGGTAAAATCGTCTGGCGTTAGCCAGAGTAAAAGATTTGAATGTTGCACGCTGCCCTGATGCTACTCTGAGTGTCTCGCTCGAAACGTCAATATTTTGTCTAAACAATCAAAAGTATTCTCGGCAGTTTGCCACGTTTTTATTTTGCTCTATCTAAAACACTGCCTTCGCAACACTCTACTTCATTTTTACCACTTTTTTAAAGCAATTGATCCTAGACGCTGCTATTGGAGGGCCGACTATGCGAGAGATGATAAGAAGTAGGCCTTAATACAGTCAACTCTCTCCTTGTGGACACCCCGCTATTACGGACACCCCGCTATTAAGGACAGTTGGTAAATCCCCGGCCAAGACTACTATATGAAATATATTGAAATAACTCTCGCTATTACGGACACCCAGCTATTATGGACACCCCGCTATTACGGACACCCCGCTATTAAGGACACCCCGCTATTAAGGACACCCAGCTTTTAAGGACACCCAGCTATTAAGGACACTCCGCTATTAAGGACACCCCGCTATTAAGGACACCCCGTTATTAAGGACACCCCGCTATTAAGGACACCCCGCTATTAAGGACACCCAGCTATTAAGGACACCCCGCTATTACGGACACCTCGCTATTACGGACACTCCGCTATTACGGACACCCCGTTATTACGGACACCCCGCTATTAAGGACAGTTGGTAAATCCCCGGCCGAAACTACTAATGAATTGTATTAAAATAACTCTCGCTATTACGGACTCTCGCTATTACGGAATTGCGGACACTTCATGTGGTCCCCAACAAACATTTTTATTGTTCTACTCTCGTTACAACGGACACCTTGGACGTATTTTTCTCTCGACACATGAAAGTGAATGACTTTTTAATTTATCGAGTGACATATTTATGTTACTGATTCATGTTACCGTTGTATTTTTGGTTTTGGAAGGATGAAAGGCCTAACCATATCAAAAAGTCTTCGTTTTCGTTTGAAAACGGATTATTGCCGACACGGCCTTAGAAAGTCATATATGAAAAAGTTAGACACACTGTTGATTAAGGGGTCGTTTACATGAATCTGGATTGAGTTTCAATCCGGATTGAACTCATTCCGCTTCTGATCAAACCCCTTTATCTGTTTACATGAATCCGGATTGAGATTAGCTCATTCCAGATTGAGTTCAATCCGTTTCTCATTCCGGATTGAAATCTCATTCCGGATTGAAATTTCGTTCCGGAATCATGTAAACGCGGTGCGAGTTTCATTCCGGAATGAAAAACGTGACAGAGAGGACTGGAACAAACAATGCATGTGTGTTTTCAAATATTTACGGATTTCAGATTTCAGGCGGATTTCAATCCAGAAACCCAATTCTCATGTAAACACGAATTGACTTCGCTTTTCAATCCGGATTGAAACTCAATTCAGATTCATGTAAGTCTTTCGATAGTAGTAAACTGCTGACCCCTGGGGCAAACCCTTGTTTAAAACTTACCAGACTTCACCACTCTTCCAGTGGGGAGTGCGCGCGCAGCGACCAAGGTTACGATAGCTACAATCAATAAGTGCATTCTGAAACTAAAACTCAAGCTCTTGTCTCAAAATACGAAGGCTTTCCTATAACTCGATAAGAATCGTCCATCTTCAACGAGATAATCTCTGGAAAATGATTGCTACTAATTGCTGACGTCATAAATATGGTTCTCGGAAACGTTACGTCACGAGCTAATTAGGCGTCTCGGTACCAGACCTCGGATATCGCGCGGCGTGATTGAAATAGACCTTTCCGCATGACGTGAATGGATCACGTGATGTTTCTTTTTGACAAATCTGATTGGCTAATGTCCAATCCGGTTTGTCCGAAGTTTTGCGAGAGCCAATCAAATCTCTCAACGCGTTATCCACGCACTTCGTGAGCAAAGGTCTATTGAGAACTTTTGAGTGAGTTTACTTGAGGAAAATAATACATGTCAGTTAAAGTCTTGCGACTCTGTTCCTATTTTTGTGTTGTTGTTGTTGGTGGTGTTGTTGTTGTTGTTGTTGTTGGTGGTGGTGGTGGTGTTGTTGATGTTGTTGTTGTTGTTGGTGGTGGTGGTGGTGGTGTTGTTGGTGTTGTTGTTGTTGTTGTTGTTGTTGTTGTTGTTGTTGTTGTTGTTGTTGTTGTTGTTGTTGTTGTTGTTGGTGGTGTTGTTGTTGTTGGTGATGTTGGTGGTGGTGTTGGTGGTGGTGGTGGTGGTGGTGTTGTTGGTGTTGTTGTTGTTGTTGTTGTTGTTGTTGTTGTTGTTGTTGTTGTTGGTGGTGTTGTTGTTGTTGGTGATGTTGGTGGTGGTGTTGGTGGTGGTGGTGGTGGTGGTGGTGGTGTTGTTGGTGTTGTTGTTGTTGTTGTTGTTGTTGTTGGTGGTGGTGGTGGTGGTTTGGTGTTGGTGGTGGTGGTGGTGTTGTTGTTGTTGTTGTTGTTGTTGTTGTTGTTGTTGTTGTTGTTGTTGTTGTTGTTGTTGTTGTTGTTGTTGTTGTTGTTGTTGTTGTTGTTGTTGTTGGGTGTTGTTGTTGTTGTTGTTGTTGTTGTTGTTGTTGTTGTTGTTGTTGTTGTTGTTGTTGTTGTTGTTGTTGTTGTTGTTGTTGTTGTTGTTGTTGTTGTTGTTGTTGTTGTTGTTGTTGTTGTTGTTGTTGTTGTTGTTGTTGTTGTTGTTGTTGTTGTTGTTCGTTGTTGTTGTTTGTTGTTGTTGTTGTTGTTGTCGTTGTCGTTGTCGTTGTCGTTGTCGTTGTCGTTGTCGTTGTCGTTGTCGTTGTCGTTGTCGTTGTCGTTGTCGTTGTCGTTGTCGTTGTCGTTGTCGTTGTCGTTGTCGTTGTCGTTGTCGTTGTCGTTGTCGTTGTCGTTGTCGTTGTCGTTGTCGTTGTCGTTGTCGTTGTCGTTGTCGTTGTCGTTGTCGTTGTCGTTGTCGTTGTCGTTGTTGTTGTTGTTGTTGTTGTTGTTGTTGTTGTTGTTGTTGTTGTTGTTGTTGTTGGTGGTTATTGTGGTGGTGGTGGTGGTGTTGTTGTTGTTGTTGTTGTTGTTGTTGTTGGTGGTGGTGGTGGTGGTGGTCGTTGTCGTTGTCGTTGTCGTTGTCGTTGTCGTTGTCGTTGTCGTTGTCGTTGTCGTTGTCGTTGTCGTTGTCGTTGTCGTTGTCGTTGTCGTTGTCGTTGTCGTTGTCGTTGTCGTTGTCGTTGTCGTTGTCGTTGTCGTTGTCGTTGTCGTTGTCGTTGTCGTTGTCGTTGTTGTTGTTGTTGTTGTTGTTGTTGGTTTTGTGGTGGTGGTGGTGGTGTTGTTGTTGTTGTTGTTGTTGTTGTTGTTGGTGGTGGTGGTGGTGGTGTTGTTGTTGGTGGTGGTAATGTTGTTGTTGTTGGTGGTGGTGGTGGTGGTGGTGGTAATGTTGTTGTTGGTGGTGGTGTTGTTGTGATGGTGGTGTTTGTTATTATTGCTGTCGTTGTTGCTGTCGTTCGTGTTGTTGTGACCGTATCATGGCACGAAATCTCCGGAAATGTCGGGATTCGGAACATGAAATCTCAGGAATTTTTTCAATTCTGACTAATTCTGACTTACAGTCCGAATTAGGGAATTTCCGGAGATTTCATGTTTCGAATCGTGAAATTTCCGGAGATTTCGTGCTATGCCGATACGGCCATGATACGCTCAATTTCACGCAGCGTTGTTATCACGGCTATTTCCTACATTTTATTGTGTGCAGTGTGTTTACTTCTGCAAGCAAACGCATGCGTGTCAGAAGATTCCCGCTGTTTTATTTTTCCTACTGAACCGGTTTGATTGATGTCTCGCTGTGTTTTTAATACCAGTAATGTTTACTTTTTTCATGGTCAAATCTATCAACATTACCTGTGTTCATTGAATTTGACCGCTTAAAATGATTTTAAATCACAAAATAATGCGACATTTTGGGCCAAAGCACTCTAGTTGGTGGCTTAAAACGTTAGTATTTCGTTCTTTAAAATCCGCTCAGCAGTTCAGCATCTTTAACATTTTCTATATATTTCAACCTTTAACAACCTTGTTCAAGGCAGACAGTAGCAAGTAAAATCACCAAGGAACTTACTATTATAATATACAACCTTCAAAACATTTTTAAGCCGGCTAGAGCAGCGTTAAACTGTGTTGCGATCAAGAAGCTTAATTTAGAAAACCTTGTTCGGTGCGGAGTTTACCAGGAGCTAAAATGACAAAAAAAATTGCTGAAAGATGAAATCAGATCATGTGGCTCCACGCATGACCTGTTCTCAGAGGATAAACTTTATCTTTATAATCTTTTTTAAGATAAGGTTGTCTTATATCAAGTTCTGTTCTTATTCGTTTTTTTTTTTGAAATTCAAATCTAGAAGAAAGAAGCCATAAGGTAATTGTGTACTACTTGTTGTTACCCAGGAACGCGTTTTAAAGTTTTCTTTGTCATGTCAGAGTTAAAGCTTTATAAAGTTCATCTATAGCAGGTTTTTGCTGGTGTGGAAAGTTCGCGTACACTACCTGACACTTTTTTGGTTTTAATTTTTAAAAACCGGATTCGTTGAACGATTTTAACTCCTTCCCGTTCATGTAGTGTGTTTTATAGTTTATTTTGGGTTCATACATTGATGTAGTTTCTTCCCTGGTTGATGTAGGAACGGGTTAAAATGTTCACGCCAATCCCATTTGTTTGAATAAATGAATAATATTATAGCCGTAGATATTCTCTCTTAAGCTGGATTTCCCCAATAGGCGTAAAATATCACGCGCTCGACTTCCATATTGTACAAATTAAACAGCTTTCTATTTCGTTTCACATTGAAACGTACAAGACAAAAGAGAATTGTTTATTAGTATTTAGATATACATGGCCCTCATATAGTGGAATCCGAGGTAAATGATAAAGGGCTACGCCTGAAACGTCAGTATTTCGTTATCAAAACTATTCTCACGGCAGATTTACCATCTTTTCACTTTGCTGTGCATAATAAAATCGTTTGGTGTTAGTCAGAGTGAAATGCGAAATATTTCTTTCTTTTTGTTGTTCAAGGCTTTGAATATTTTCTGTACTCAAGCTTTAGGGAAAATTATTTTCATTTTGTTTATTTTAGCGATGAAATCTTGTATAGTTTTGTCAATTTTGGTTTGTGTTGTAACGGCAGCGCCTCGGAAATTCCTCGGTAAGTAATCATTGCATTAAAACTGTGATCTTTCTCAACTGTCGTGTCTCTACATAATTTCTTTTGTGTTCAAATGACGTCAAATGTATCTTTACAAGCGTGTATAATGATTAAGGTTATGTGACCCTTCCAAGAAGGTCAAAGGATAGCTCTTGTTTTCATGGAGTAGGGTGACCCTTGTAGCAGGGATAACTCTTCTAGTAGGGTCAGCTTCCCTCTGTGTGACAGTTTAGCTATATTTTCAATTCACAGACACAAGTTACAGAAACATGGTTTCAGAAACAAAGGTTTCCAGTGTATGTTGAAAAGTTTTTCCAAAACTTTGTTTCAGAAACCAAGTTTCCCTGATTAAAACACTCTTCTATTTTGTGAAACAAGTTTTAGAAACTTGTTTCGGAAACTTGTTTCAGTGCATTCCGTAACACCGCTGCCAAACGTTCACGCATGCGCGAATTCGCTAGAATAAACATTGCAAGAGAAGTGGGAACTAGCCGTGGCGACAACAACCAGACAGTGAAGACTAAGTAAGACTCGACTATTCATATGTGTTTTAAAAAAAGGGTAAAGAAAATTACGAAGGGGTAATTTCAGAATATGTTACAATATTGACAAAGAAGCCATGCACAAATTACCTACCTTATCTTTTTGGTAGTATGCTTATAATTTTAACTTTTGTGTCGGACTCTCGGACCAGTCCAAATATTTCAGTGTTTTCCCGCTCTTTTTTTGAGGACGAGCTCGTACGTCGCGCATGCGCAAAACGTTTGGCAGCGGTGTCGGGTCGCGTTACCTTTATGTAAATTGGGCCTAAGGCTCTAGTAACCAGACTCCTATCTTAGAGAAATATTCTGAGTCATACTTATTTTTAGACGGTCATCCTCAGGATGAGGGAGTATGGGGTCGCCTAGCACCAGCTCAGGCAGCAGAAGCACAAAAAGACGCTTACCCATCGCAATACGGACAGCCACAGCCATACGGAGCACAAGCTTATGGAGCCCAGCCACAACAATATGGGGGGCAACCGCAACAGTATGGGGGACAGCCGCAACAATATGGCGCCCAACCACAACCATATGGTGCCCAGTATGGACAACAACAACCTTATCAACCACAATATAATCCTTATGGTCAGCAGCCAGCCGGAAAAGGGAAGAAAGGCAAGGGCAAAAATGGCGCGAATAATCAACAAATGATACCACCTCAGATAATGCCACAACAACAAATGCCACAACAACAAATGCCACAACAACAAATGCCACAGTATGGTCAAGCTGGAGGTAAAATAAAATTTTCAGTAAGGAACACACGGGGCTAAGAGACGAGGGAACAGGAGAGGGCACACGAGGCTAAGAGGGAGCATACAGGGATAGGAGGAAGCATACAGGGATAGGATGGAGCATACGGGGCTAGGGGGCATATAGGGCTAGGAGGGAGCATACAGGGCTAAGAGGGAGCATACAGGGCTAGGGGGAGCATATAGGGCTAGGAGGGAGCATACAGGGCTAAGAGGGAGCATACAGGGCTAGTAGGGAGCATATAGGGCTAGGAGGGAGCATGCAGGTTAGGAGGGAGCATACAGGGCTAGGAGGGAGCATACAGGGTTAGGAGGGAGCATATAGGACTAGGATGGGGCATACAGGGCTAGGAGGGAGCATACAGGGCTAGGAGGACCAGGAGGGAGCACATAGAGTTAGGAGGGATCAGGAAGGAGCACACGGGGCCATAAAGGATCACATGTGGCCATCGGGGCCCTAGAAGGGACCAGAAGGGAACACGCGGACCCAGAAGAGAGTAACACTCTAATCGGACCATTTGAAACCAATTCGAACATGATTACAGAAATAAATAAATTAACTTTGTAATTGTCAATTTTTGTTTAGGTCAGGCTCAAGCGGGTCAGTGTCCATCACCATGCAGTAGTCCAGCTTGTGCTCCGGCATGTTCATCTCAGTGTTGTGGAGCAAATAATGCATTCACGGGCGCTCAACCTCCCCCGATGATGGGCCAGGGGTCATGCCCTGGGGCTTGTCCAAGTCAGTGTGCGCCAGCATGCTCTCAGAAATGCTGTTGGGATAAACGAACGACGATTCCCAAACCAACTTTTGAACAGGTGCCGTATCCGCAATACTACTGAACAAACCAAGAACTAACAAACAACTGAAAACTGAGGACTGCCTATCTGGAATGACATGTTCCTTCACCATCGTCGGAATAATGGCAACATTATTACAAAAAAATGCCTATATTTATACAATAATAATATTAACGTAAATTGCCCATGGCAAGCTTGTAAAATATCAATTGATTCTTGTGTAAGCAAGTTAGATGTACTATTGTGTGGCCAAGTGGCCATGTTGTATAGGATATACAAACTCGAGCTAAAGGCAAGAGGTTGTACGTCCGATACAACACGGACGCAAATATTGTAAAGTACTTGTCGATATTCGTCGATAATCTTAAAGATATGAATGATTTTTGGTGAGAAAATCGAACGAAAAGTTTATCTAAATCAGAAGGATTTATTTGTATCAAATATAGAACTACTGATTAAACATTCATTTCTTTTGTGTTTTCTTCATAAATTATTAATGTGCAAAGATAAAAGAGAATAACGTCCTGTTTACATGAAGGGATTGACAGTCCAATTGGATCGAAAAACGCAAGTGAAGTCAATCCGGGCACATGTTTACATGGAGAATCCAATCTGCTTGGAACATTGTTTTCGGTTTTGGAACACTGTTTTCTGTGCTTCCCTCAATGTCTGCTATTTAGCACGACACGCACCGACTTCACTCATGCGTATCAAGTCATTTTCAAGTCAAACAGGGTTTAGATTAATCAGGTATATTATAAGTAATATTGGGCATTTCACTCGATAACATAGCATGTTCTAGGGATTTTGTGGAAGGAAAATTCGAGTGTAGAATATATACATTTTTAAGACCAAACCGGGACCAGTTGCGAAAAATGCAACTACACAGGTTTTCCGGTAGGAATTGAACCCACGACCTTGCGATTCTAGTACAATGCTCTGACCACTGAGCCACGGAGGGCGTTGCAGAGACCTTGATCGCGAGTTCTGTATATATAATAAGGTGGTAATGCCAGGAGAGAATTGGGTATATTATAAGTAATATTGGGCATTTCACCCGATTACATAGCATGTTCTAGGGATTTTGGGTGAAGGAAAATTCGAGTGTAGAATATATACATTTTAAGACCAATATTCTACACTCGAATTTTCCTTCACCCAAAATCCCTAGAACATTTAGACGAATCAGACGCGTCAATAGTATTTTGTGCCCGTAATATATATCGACATATAGATCGTTTTCATCTGACATCACAGCGGCCATTTCGGCGTACCAAAACAATGAAATGGCGGCCATATTGGTGTACCATATGGGAATTAGCTCTATTCTTATTCAAATATTTCGTATTGTTTCACCACCCCAATGAGACCACCGATCACGTGAGTGAAAACGATCTACAGGGTGTATCAAAAAAAAGGCTACCCTTAGAAAATATAATTAACATTCTTTTCAAATAACCTATTGTATATTGACAGCCCTGGACACCTCTGAAGTCACGGATGCGTAAAAAACAAATGGTCGTGTACACCTGGGAAATTACGATAACTTCTAAACGTATGAAGGAGCATAACTGAAATAAAAATGTTAATTATATTCATATCAGTTCGATTAAAAATGGTTCAACTGGCCACAGAGCAACGCGTATGTGTCCAGGGCTGTCAATATACAATAGGTTATTTGAAAAGAATGTTAATTATATTTTCTAAGGGTAGCCTTTTTTTTGATACACCCTGTATACCGTCCCGAAGAGATCAAATAAATGATAATCACGATCGTGTGCATGTGTGACAACCCACTGACCTGTAAAATCGGGGAGTTTGCAGGTCGCCATTATCAGTGTGTGTAGCGCATGCGTCAACCATTCTCGTTGCCAGACCCCAGGTTTGTAAACCGCGTCACGACCGCGTTGCGGCCTGGGAACGAGCCGCGAAATACGAATTTAAAAATTATTTGCCATGCATGTGAGAAGTTTGTCTTTATATTTACAACTTTCTACATTGTTGATTGTGGTTATTTCTCAAAGAAAAACTGTGTCTTCAAACAGGTAAGGTAAGTAACAAGTTATTTCTTTCAAATAGTCGTGTCTTTCAATTATAGCTAGACATTTTTGGCCACTAGAACGAGAGTATTAAAGGCCTGATTATATTCGTGTCACGAAATGGCAAAAACATGGCCACATAAAATACTTTATTTTGAGGGTGAAAGTCATAGCATTGGTGCTATAACAATTGGTTATTTTTGTAACGGGTTACAGTAGAAATGTAACTATTTGTATAGGTAATAGCATGGTTTCGGGTGCAGTTTGGAAAAAACATGCACGAGTGAGTTTTTCAAAGACTATCAAAATTGCACGAGTCCGAAGGACGAGTGCTATTTGAGGTCTTTGAAAAACTCACGATTGCGTGTTTTTTTTTTCAAATTGCACGAGAAATCATGCTATTACTTATTGACCTTACTAATAATATACATGAAAAAATTTATCATAAAGAGAATCTTTCTAATCAAAATGCTTTGTTCAAATAACATACATGAAAAAAAAATTAACAGGAAGAGCTTTTTTTCTAGTAAAAAATGATTTTTGTGCAAATTAAAAAAATTACAAAATTTGCACTGTATTTCATTTTTCTGCACTGAATTACACTAAAATTGCACTCCTCTCAGCCAATCAGAATTGAGAAATTTTTTCATGTATATTATTAACAAATAAACGTTACAATAATAGTTACAGTTACATTATAGCAGAAATGTAACTAGCTACCAGTAAAAGTTACAACAAATAAAAAGTAACTAATTTCAGTTACAAATTAAGTTACTTTAATAAATTTGTAACTGGTTAATACATTAGCAAAAATGTATATAATTACCAGTAAAATTTACAATGATAAGTTTCAGTAACAAAGTTACTTTGATAAATTTGTAACTATTTAGTTGTTACAGTTAGTTACATTAGCAGAAATGTAACTAGCTACCAGTAAAAGTTACAATAATTTAAAAGTAACTAATTACTGTTACAAATTAAGTTACTTTGATAAATTTGTAACTAACTAGTAAAAGTTACAATAAAAAGTAACTAATTACAGTTACAAATTAAATACAATTCTGGAATGTCCAGAGTTGATGACAAAATAGCTATTTCACCATAGAACAATGGCTGAGTATTGGCCACCAATGAACCTTTTCACCAATAGCGGCGCCATCTTGAATTCGCAATGCATTGTGGTCTATCCAGGGTAATAAGCTCCATTAAAAGGGTGATTGCTTAGTGTTGAGACACAATGCGGTAATTTGTTCTTGATAAACACTTTCATGGCAACAATGTCTAGATATGGTCGTTGTCATATTGGTAAAAGCAATAATTCTCGTACGTATAAGGATACATTTGTCATGAATCTATTTTACATGTCCGAGAATTATTGCTTTTACCAATGTGACAATTATTATACTTAGATATTGTTGCCACGAAAGTATTTTGCCACGAAAGTATTTATAAAGAAAAAATCAGTCTGCAAAATAAAGTTAAGATGCTGATTGGCCCATGCGCTCCACTCTCTCATACAACTCTGGAATGACAAAATTAATGACAAAATATAATTTTTGTGCTGGACTTTTTTGTATAACTCTCACTCCCAATTAATAACTCATGGAATTTTAATCAAACTTCAATTTTGAGGTAAGTCTCATTTAATTTTTAAATTAGTATTAACAAATTTCAAATTGCCCACCGTTTTCTCCCTTGACATCACGTGATCATTTTGTGAGAAGAACCTGGGAACGAGGCTGATGAAGGACTCTGCTTGAAACATCAGTATTTCGTTATCAAAACTATTCTCAGCATTTTACCATCTTTTCACTTTGCTCTATCTAAAACACTGCCTACACAACACTCTAGTTTTTACTCCGATGAAGGGCTCTGCTTGAAACATCAGTATTTCGTTATCAAAACTATTCTCAGCAGTTTACCATCTTTTCACTTTGCTCTATCTAAAACACTGCCTACACAACACTCTACTTTTTACTCTGATGAAGAGCTCTGCTTGAAACGTCAGTATTTCGTTATCAAAACTATTCTCAGCAGTTCACCATCTTTTCACTTTGCTCTATCCAAAACACTGCCTACACAACACTCTACTTTTTACTCTGATGAAGGGCTCTGCTTGAAACGTCAGTATTTCGTTATCAAAATTTACTATCTTTTCACTTTGCTCGATCTAAAACACTGCCCACACAGCACTCTAGTTGAAAATACACGGAGTTCTGACACTGGCGGACGTTCGTACAAGGAATTTTAGTCCCCTGGCTGGTATGGTGTACTAATTGTTTCATTCATGCTATATTCTTCTGTGATTCCATGATTACAAAAAAAGGAAAACGTAAGTACTGGTATACATTAAAATTGCTTGACGCAAATGATAATTGCTATAGCAAGAAAAAAAATTGTAATTCTCTAACCAAAATTAGTTTTTTAATTTTATTTTCTTGATCATCATATTTGTCGTTTTGACAATTTATTATTTAAAAGCCACCAGTTTTGTGATTTTTAACAATTTGACTTCATCGCGAATATTATCATCAAGTAAACTAAATAGGTAAGTTTCATTATTTAAATAAACTTACAGTAAAAGAAGTCGAAGTATAATAATATATACTAGGAAGAATTGAAAATGAAAAACCACACTTGTCTTGCTAGCAATATATTTTCTCATAATACGATCAAGGCGGTTTTCTTTGATGTACCATAGTTTGGGTGATAAATATTATTGCCCAGCAGATAACTTTTAAAACGACCGTATCGAACACGAATACATTGAGAGAAGGATAAATATTTTAATAAAAACTAACGTTTCGTGACTTCACGAGTAACATCATCAGAGTGGGAAAGATTTACATAAAATCTCGCCTTAAATAACCTAGGTAATCAGAAATGAGGAGGGAAGATTTTTCTACTCTCTCCACCGGTCATTCACAGTTCGAGGTAATAATAATATCTTCATTTAAACTGTTAAAAATCCATTCAGCAAAAGCTGGTCTTAACTGGATGAACAGCATGACTACAATACAACTAATAATATAACTACAATAATAGATACATGAAAATGTTATAAACTACAAATATGACTATCAATATCGTCGCCTTGTAGATATGTATAAATTACATTTTTAAAAATAGTATAAGAAGAAAGTTCTCTAATAGATTTTGGAAGAGAATTCCAGTCTTTAGCCGCAGCAAACTTAAAAGTAGTTTGACCGAGACTAGTTGATAATTTTGGGATATCCAATAATGATTTGTCACGTAAAGATCTTTCTCGTAATGAACTCCTAAAGATTAGAGTATTTTTAAGTTGAGAAGGACAATCCACATTATATACAATTTTAAAAACTAATAAAAATCTTAAAAATCTTCTCCGATTAAATAAGGATAAAATGTTTAGTTCGTTACGCATATCTTGGGAACATGTGCCACGGTCCTTGTGTAGTATAATTCTCATAGCACGATTTTGAAGTTTTTCAACTCGTTTAGATAAGGTACTTCTTAAAGAAAGTTTATTAATAGCGAAAATAAATCCTTCCCTTAATGCCAACATCAGTTCCTTTCCGTTAGCATTGTTTTGATCTCCTGACACAGACACCTTTCTCTCTTCATGCATTTCTATTTTTGTAATTGCTAGGTTATTTAAGCCGAGAATCTCAATGTAATTCTTTATCACTCTGATGATGTTACTCGTGAAGTGACGAAACGTTAGTTTTTATTAAAATATTTAGCCTTCTCTCAATGTATTCGTATTTGATATGGTCTTTTTAAAAGTTATCTGCTGGGCAATAATATTTATCACCCGACTACGTTTTCTGCCTGGTACCTCCATCGCTGAAATGTTGACGAAAAGTACCGCAGTTTATACACAGGTTATAAACCTTCCAACCTTATATAAACCTCGTTATAACAATAGAATAATTCTTTTTGTTCAACTAATTTAAGTATCACACATAGTTTAAGGCTACTCTGGCTTTAAAGTTTTTTGAACGTAGCTAAAAAAGTTAGTGTTCATGATCCAACGTTCCGACACTCCAATCTAGTGTCTTCGATCATCAGGGGTGATCGTTGTGAAGACAGCTCCCAGATCACCCCTGGGACACTAGATCGGAGTGTCGAAACATTGGCTCATAAACAGTAACTGGCTTTTTAAGTAATAGATAAAGCATTCGCGGCCAACCTCGTCCCCAGGGGACCAAAATGCCCTGGGGACGAGGTTGCCGATCTGTATGGGGATTTACAAGGCTAGCCGAAGTAAATCTCCATACAGATCGGACGCGAATGCTTTATGGCGTACTTGTGAAATGAAACAATAGGTCTTATTCAAAAATTGCCGCCGAATTAAAATTCTTTTATATACAAATAAATTAGCCCTTATGAACTCGTTTTCATGTGTGAAATTCCAAAGAATTTTTACTTTAAAACGAGGTCATAAGGGCTAATTTATATGCACATAAAAGAATTCTAATTCGGAGGCCATTTTTGAATAAGGCCTGTAGAATGAAGTTAATTAGTATTCATAACTTTTGATAAAGATCACACAGAAGGCTAATTAGTATTCTTAACTTTTGATCCAGATCACTTTGTCCTACATGTGACTTGAATGCTACGTTTTGATTGCTTCTTAACCTCATTAATTATTCATGAATTTCACAAGCTACGTTAAAAAAACTTTGAAGCCAGAGCAGCTACGTTAAACTAGGTCTGATTCTCCACCTGACTGCTTTGGGAATTTATTTGTTAATTTAAGTATATGTTTAACAAGTGTTCATTACAATCAATTTTTATACATTTTAATTTGCTTCACTGATCATTATTTGATAATAGCAAAGATATTTATATATCTTTGCTATTACCCATATTATCTATATCCTTCTGATAAAACATGTATATGTGACGTCATGATCAAGATGTTTAATGACTTTAATTTACATATCAAACAAACTGAAATATCTCAAGAACGAAGCAAGGAAACGAAAAACTGCAAAATATGTTACTCTATCATTTTAAGTGTTCTTTCAAATAAGACAGGCTTGATTTTTGTCATAAGCACTTTTAAGGCCTGGCCAAACGCTTTCAACATTTCATTCAACATCGTTCAACATTGTTGAATTCAACATGTTGAAAGTGTTGAAAGCGGGGAGCATGGGTGGCGTATGCTGTTAGGGCGCTGCCTCTCACCAAAAGTTAAGCCCGGTTGGACGGGGTTAGTACTTGGATGGGTGACCGTCTGGGAATAACCCCGTTCTCGAGCTTGGAACACTCATGTGAGTAGAGTTAGTTGGTCTCTCCTGTGCTTCGAGGGTTTTTTGCCGGGTTCTGCGGTTTTCCTCCCTCCATAAAATCAACACCTAGGTCTTTGATACGTGGTCTGACATGTGTGTCATAAATGTGTCGTAGGGTGGCTGCTTCAAGCGCCTTTAATATGCCTTCGACTCGGCCACTTGAAATTTAGTAATGTAAATTGCTCTTGAAAAGCCCCTTGTGGGAAGAAGTAATTAAAATCTGTATTCTGTATTCTTTTGGCCACCCCTGTTGAATGATGTTGAACGTTGTTGAATGGTATTGAATGATGTTGAAAGAAATTTGAACATGTTCAAATTTTCGTTCAACACGCGTTCAACAATGTTGAATGAAATGTTGAAAGCGTTTGGCCAGACCTTTAGACTTACGTAATTTATCAGCAACATATTTAAAAACATAATTTAAAAATTTTTCTTTCAGTCAGTAATTGCTCTAAGAAGATTGTGATAATTATAACCGGGCAAAGGACTGGTTACAAAGAACAATGTTGATCTATATTTTGTTATTTCTGATAATTTCTACATCCGAAGTTTTGTCACAAATACAAAAAAGTAAGTATGGATTGGTATTTCTTCCGACTATAATTAATATGAAAATTAATTGACTTTCACTATGAAGCAGCTATTGATAGTAATTTCAGAAAATTTAAATAAGCATGAAGTATTATTCTGTATTACTGCATGTAAATCAATGGCTGTAAAAATTGGGCCATTTCTTGTTTTCTTACTAATAAAATGTATATAGTAATGTTTTAATCTTTCGTGCATCTTGTATGATGTGCTTGTAGTCAAGAAATTTCAAAGGTAACAGCCATGCGCAGTAAACACATGTACGCACTGCGTATCTATTTTTGTAATTGCAAGCAACCAAATACCAAAACTAACATTTGGAGCGAAGTTCTTCATCGGATTCAAACGTATTTTATTAAAAGAATTGTGGATGGGTGACCACTTGCGTTGTAAATTGACTATTATTAAAAAAACTGTGTTTTTTTACCTAGAGGGAGCAGTTTGTGAAGAAAGATGCCAAAAGAAATGCACACCTGATTGTGACTTTACTTGCTGTATCCCAGCACACCCGACTGGGAACGAGCCGTTTGCGAAAGAGACTGGTACAGAACATGAGATGACGTCATCTTGGCTGACAACCGAGGAATGTCCTCCTCCCTGTCCAAATTCGTGTTCACCTTTGTGTTCTGTTACGTGCTGCACGAAACGCGTTCAACAGAATCACGTTCAACTGAGACCAATCTTACCAAAATTAAAACCGTTGGCACCAGAGGATTAACGTAACCTGCAAACTAGCGCATGCGCACTATGTGATAACTGTCCCACATACGGGTCAGAAATTTGTGAAAGGTAGTGATCACTCTCTTTTAGTCACTGATATAGAGCACCACAATCCAGTTATATATAGGTCAGTGATCACTCTCTTTCAGTCATTGATATAGAGCACCACAATCCAGTTATATATAGGTCAGTGATCACTCTCTTTCAGTCACTGATATAGAGCACTCACAGTCCAGTTATATATAGGTCAGTGATCACTCTCTTTCAGTCATTGATTTTGAGCACCCACAGTCCAGTTATATATACGTCAGTGATCACTCTCCTTCAGTCATTGATATAGAGGACCCACAGTCCAGTTATATATAGGTCAGTGATCACTCACAGTCCAGTTATATATAGGTCAGTGATCACTCACAGTCCAGTTATATATAGGTCAGTGATCACTCACAGTCCAGTTATATATAGGTCAGTGATCACTCACAGTCCAGTTATATATAGGTCAGTGATCACTCTCTTTCAGTCATTGATATAGAGGACCCACAGTCCAGTTATATATAGGTCAGTGATCACTCACAGTCCAGTTATATATAGGTCAGTGATCACTCTCTTTCAGTCATTGATATAGAGCACCCACAGTCCAGTTATATATAGGTCAGTGATCACTCTCTTTCAGTCATTGATATAGAGCACCCACAGTCCAGTTATATATAGGTCAGTGATCACTCACAGTCCAGTTATATATAGGTCAGTGATCACTCTCTTTCAGTCATTGATATAGGGCACCCACAGTCCAGTTATATATAGGTCAGTGATCACTCACTTTCAGTCACTGATATAGAGCACCCACAGTCCAGTTATATATAGGTCAGTGATCACTCTCTTTCAGTCACTGATATAGAGCACCCACAGTCCAGTTATATATAGGTCAGTGATCACTCACTTTCAGTCACTGATATAGAGCACCCACAGTCCAGTTATATATAGGTCAGTGATCACTCTCTTTCAGTCATTGATATAGAAAACCCACAGTCCAGTTATATATAGGTCAGTGATCACTCTCATTCAGTCATTGATATAGAGAACCTACAGTCTAGTTATATATAGGTCAGTGATCACTCTCTTTCAGTCATTGATATAGAGCACCCATAGTCCAGTTATATATAGGTCAGTGATCACTCTCTTTCAGTCATTGATATAGAGCACCCACAGTCCAGTTATATATAGGTCAGTGATCACTCTCTTTCAGTCATTGATATAGAGCACCCACAGTCCAGTTATATATAGGTCGGTGATCACTCTCTTTCAGTCATTGATATAGGAAACCCCCTCTACTTTATTTTATATTCTCAAATATGCCTTCAATAAAGGCTCAATAACAATGGAAATCTAACGTAAATCCAATATTTAAATGAACCTCCACAGAAATGACTCGTTATCTTACATGCAATGTTTGTCTTTGTCTAAGATTAAAATATATACGTCAGATTTCATTCTTGAGATTTGTGAAGCAGTTTGCAGATATTCTATATAACATACTACTAAAAAGTCCAAGCTAAATATATATGCTATAAATGTGATGTGCGCCACGATAGATACTAGAAGACTGGCACGAAAAATGATGTCACCCTAGACGTCAGACATCACCCAAGACGTCATACAACCCACAACGTCATAAAACATATGTCATACAACCTATGACGTCATACAACCTATGACGTCACACAACCTATGACGTCAGATCACCTATGACGTCATACAACCTATGACGTCATACAACATATGACGTCATACAACCTATGACGTCATACAACCTATGACGTCATACAACCTATGACGTCATACAACCTATGACGTCATACAACCTATGACGTCATGCAACCTATGACGTCATACAACATATGACGTCATACAACCTGTGACGTCATACAACCTGTGACGTCAGACCACCTGTATGTCATACATGTAACGTCATACAACCTGACGTCATACAACATGTGACGTCATACAACCTGTGACGTCAAACAACCTATGCGAGTGGACAATTAGCAAGCTTGAAACGCTGCCACGTGACCACCAGTTTCGTGTCCAGTCCTTTTTCTATCCATAGCGCGACCAAAGTACAGTAATAAAATTCTCTTCAAATATTCCAAATAATTTTAGATTTTAAAAATAAGATGCTTAAAAATAAAAAGCTCAAAATTCTAGGAAAAATCTAAACCTAACATGTCGTTTTCGATTTAAGAATTTCGCATCGCGCTCAAGCTGATGATTATTTTAAAATCCAAGTCACGTGGTTAGATCACGTGACTTAGTTCTCGTTCCCAGTCCCTTTCAATAAATACCGCGAGTTATATTTATACAAAAGTCATTGGCCTGTTGGAAGCCTGCGTCAAGGTGAACTGCATTGATCCTTCAGGTCCGCGTTTCTCCCACACTGGCGCATGCGCTAAAGACACGGCGCCATTTTGGACGGGAGAGACTGGGCTCGGGTAATACGATGAACTTCCGGCACCCGGACTTCTTCCATTAGTTGGACTGTAATTTCTTTCGATGTTTACACTCCCTGGCAGAGAGATCGTTAATGCTGATTGTTCGGTATGTCCTCGTGAACCCTCGACTTCCGACGTCTCACCTTGACTTCCGGTCTTGATTCGTCTGCCGGAAGCGTTTCGAAGGAATTGCTGTTGTGAACGCAAATAAGAGTTTTTAAGACTTTGATTGAATCTGGCGATCTCAGTGCTTGATAAAACTGCACCAACACGATCAGGTGAATCAGGATGTGGTGCTAGCTGCGGCTCTGAGTGGAACGGTGGGTGGGGCTCATGGTATGACACACGTGCTTCGCCATGCGACGATGCAGGCAGTGGTACAGGATTTTTTACAAGATGGGACTCACTTCGACGATTGTCAGGACTTCCGTAGCGTACCTCGTTGCGGTTTCCGAAACTTTCCGAGCGCCTTCCGGAACCTTCCGAGCGCCTTCCGGAACCTTCCGAGTGCCTTCCGGAATCTTCCAAGGGCCTTCCGGAACCTGATCTCCTCGCAAGAGATCCTTCCGAGTCTTTGGGTCCATCCACATCAAACTCCTTGCTTCCAGGACCCGACGTCGGCGATAGTGGTGACAGCGGTTTAGCAACTGGCATTTCTATAATCTTATCTCTTTCTCTATTCTTGCGCGCACGCGCCGAAGCCGTCTCGAAAGTACCGCGTTTAAGTGACGAGCCTGGGGGGGAGTTGGGAAACTCTAGATTGGATGCAGCAGGAGGTGATTCCAGGCCACCTTTCCTAAGTTCAAACCTAGACTCTTGTAAGAGATCCATCATGTGATCGATGTTATAAGGGTAATCACTCATCTTTTCTTGCAAAAATTCCACAATGTCTTCCATTGGTTGCTTGACAAACTTTTCTGAAAAATGACAAACTTCATTTTAGGACATGAATGTCGGACCTGACGCTACTTTCAGTGTACAGAATAAGAATTCTCGAAAGTAGTTGGTGTTGTTGCTGCTGCTGTTGTTGTGGTTGTTGTTGTTGTTGTGGTGGTGATGGTTGTTGTTGTTTTGGTTTGTTGTTGTGGTGATGGTGGTGGTTGTTGTTGTTTTGGTTGTTGTTGTTGTGGTGATGGTGGTGGTTGTTGTTTTGGTGGTGGTGGTGGTGGTGGTGGTGGTGATAGTTGTTGGAGTAGTGGTAGTTGTTGTGGTGGTGATGGTGGTTGTTGTTGTTGTTGTTGTGGCGGTGGTGGTGGTGGTGGTGATTGTTGTTGTTTTGGTTGTTGCTGTTGCTGTGGTGGTGATGGTTGTTGTTGTTCTTGGTGGTTGTTGTTATTGGTGGTGGTAGTTGTTGTTGTGGTGGTGGTAGCTATTGTTGTGGCGGTGGTGACAGTGGTTGTTGATGGTGGTTGTTGTTGTGGTGGTGATAGCGATAGTGGTTGTTGATGGTGGTTGTTGTTGTTGTTGTGGTGGTAGTGATTGTTGTTGTTTTGGTTGTTGCTGTTGTTGTGGTGGTGGTGGTGGTGATGATGATGATGGTGATGGTTGTTGTTGTTCTTGGTGGTCGTTGTTATTAGTGGTGGTAGTTGTTGTTGTTGTTGTTGTTGTGGTGGTGGTGGTGATTGCTGTTGTTGTTGTGGTGGTGGTGGTGATAGTGGTTGTTGATGGTGGTTGTTGTGGTGGTGGTGATAGTGATGGTTGTTGTTGTGGTGGGTTGTGTGATAGTGATGGTGGTTGTTAATGGTGGTTGTTGTGGTGGTGGTGATAGTGGTGGTTGTTGTGGTGGTGGTCGCTGACGTTTCAACGGCCTCAGTAGCCGTCATCTTCAGAACCAAGTGAAATGTTTCTGTCAGGTTCACCTGAAACTCGACTCATCTCAATACTTACTACGGTGAATCTTCATGAGGTTATAAGCCATCGCAGTCAGTATTTTATCTCCTTCCAATAAGAATACATCCCAAAGTCTTAATGTAAGAGGAAATGGCGTCTACAAAATATTAAAAAAAAATACAAAGACTAAATATAAAAAAATATGAAAACCTCAGGAATGGTTTAACAAGCAATTTTGTTATAGTCCATTTTTCTAGCTTTCTGATTGGGCGAGTGGTCCTCGTGTGCATCCTCGTTCCCAGGGCCTCCTCGTTACACTGGGAAATCGGAGGCCCTGGTCAGATGAAAACGATTGAAGCGTGTGATTGGCTGGACGAAGGCTATTGTCGAAAACAGGAAGTGAGCAAATATATTTTCAACTGTCAAACAACGGTGTGAATAGAGTGAAGATTATCGCTCAGATAACACCGAAAAAGTCTACAAATAAAGCCAACAACGTAGGATTCATAAAGCGAGTCGGAACTGCGATGCGTTTCATCATTTAACTCTCAAAATCGAACAATTTTAGACGTAGCGTGACCCGGTGACTCATTCGTCGGCGACGGCAAATTATGTTCGTAAACAACCTACCTTTGAACATAGTCAATCGAGATATGGTCTGGAAACTCAGCTAAAGTCTTTGGTCTATCTTTTTGTTTGCCTTTATGCATTTTTGTGCACGGTGTACGGTCACTGAACACATTGTATTTTAGTATAATGAACGAATTGTCCAATAGCAACGTTTCAGTTCAATCACTCAACCGTGCTATTTAAATATTAATAAACCTAAAACAAAGGATGTGCACGGTGTAAGGTACGGTTCAACATAAAATCACAGCTCATTATAGGCGCTTTGAAGTTTGCCGAGTTTCCAGACCATATCTCGATTGACTATGCTTTGAATAGCATTTCGGTAAGCGAAATTGTATTATTTTGTCCAGCGAGAAGAACAGTAAACACCAAAGCTTTCGGACGTCATAATAAAGCAGCTTTTCTTCAAATATCTGAGTGTATCTCGTTTGTTTCGTTATACATATTCAATGACTCAATGTCCTAGAATATAGGACATCTGGTTTTCATCTGACCAGGGCCTCCGATTTCCCAGTGTACCGAGGAGGCGCTGGGAACGAGGATGTCCTCGTGTGGTGGTTCGAAAATCGTGATATTTCCCGCGTAACCCATGGCAGCGAATAACATTACATTTATTTTCCCTACGGTTCAGTTTGTCTTTGTTTTATCCAGTTTTCCTTCATTCAAAACAATGTCTGAAGGTTTTGCTCAACATTTTTGTTGTCATTTAACACTTGATATAAGCCGTCGGCTTCGCCTCGGGAAACAACGGCAGTCTCGGGGCCACACATCATACGGTTTTCCCGAGATACCAGTAACTAAGCGTTAAATAATCCATGCACTCTTACTTGAAGTAGCCAAAAACGACACGTAACGCCAAAAAACAACCCGTAACACCAAATATGCCATCATATTAATGCGCCAATTTATAGATAAATTGGGATTAATGAGAAGCTATACATCTTAATACTCTCACGCAATAGCGCAGTTGTGACATTTTCTGCGTTATGTCACTTTTCTTGCTCTTAGCAATTTGGCAAAAACAAGGTATGCACAAGTTACCTAATACGATTTAATCAAACTGGACATCCCAAGCTTATAAGCACTAAAAGTCTGTCAAAAAACAAGATAGCTCACTCTGGTTCTGATCGCCTTCGTCGAAACATCTGGTCGAAGTTACCCCACCCACCGCACCCTTTGAGAATAAATATGGAACATTTAGAGTTGTTGTTAAAGAACCTCAATTTGTAATATAGTTTATCGTTGAAACGTCATTTAGTTTTTGTGTAATACTCAGCGAGGTAAAGAACAAACCCAAAATTGTATATATATTTTTAATATTCTATTAATAAAGAAATCGGGGCGGAAAGTGGTGTCCCCTCGGCCACACTTCGCCCACGGTGAAGCACACACCGGCGACGGAGAGCAAGGTCCATAACGGTGAGGGCC
>OZ036012.1:3849584-3952084 GCA_964035015.1 Corallium rubrum
TTGTGCTGCTCGCCGTGAACAATGTTGTGCTGCACGCCGTGAACAATGTTGTGCTGCACGCCGTGAACAATGTTGTGCTGCTCACCGTGAACAATGTTGTGCTGCTCGCCGTGAACAATGTTGTGCTGCTCACTGTGAACAAGTTGTGCTGCTCGCCGTGAACAATGTTGTGCTGCCCGCCGTGAACAATGTTGTGCTGCCCGCCGTGAACAATGTTGTGCTGCCCGCCGTGAACAATGTTGTGCTGCCCGCCGTGAACAATGTTGTGCTGCTCGCCGTGAACAATGTTGTGCTGCTCACTGTGAACAATGTTGTGCTGCTCACTGTGAACAAGTTGTGCTGCTCGCCGAACAATGTTGTGCTGCCCACCGTGAACAATGTTGTGCTGCTCGCCGTGAACAATGTTGTGTTGCTCGCCGTGAACAATGTTGTGCTGGGCACCCGCTGTGAACAAGTTGTGCTGCTCGCCGTGAACAAGTTGTGTTGCTCGCCGTGAACAATGTTGTGCTGCTCGCCGTGAACAATGTTGTGCTGCCCGCCGTGAACAATGTTGTGCTGCTCACCATGAACAATGTTGTGCTGCTCACTGTGAACAAGTTGTGTTGCTCGCCGTGAACAATGTTGTGCTGCTCGCCGTGAACAAGTTGTGCTGCTCGCCGTGAACAATGTTGTGCTGCCCGCCGTGAACAATGTTGTGCTGCTCACCATGAACAATGTTGTGCTGCTCACTGTGAACAAGTTGTGTTGCTCGCCGTGAACAATGTTGTGCTGCTCGCCGTGAACAATGTTGTGTTGCTCGCCGTGAACAATGTTGTGCTGCTCGCCGTGAACAATGTTGTGCTGCTTGCCGTGAACAATGTTGTGCTGCTCGCCGTGAACAATATTGTGCTGCTCACTGTGAACAAGTTGTCAACAAGTTGTTCACTTATGGTTTGAACAACTTGTTCACAGATAAATCAACAGTCATGAACAAGTTGTTCCAACAGCACATTTTTATAGCCAACAACGTTGTTCACACATGATACAACATGTTGTAACAACATGATGAAATAACAACGATGAACAACGATGTTACAACAATGGTGAACATGGTTGATGTATCAACACATTCTTCGGTTGTTACAACATGCGTGAACAATGGTTGTTGTTTCATCAAGCTGTAACAACTTGTTGAAACAATGATGATTACAATGTTGTTCATTTATCATTGTTGTTCACATAAGTCAACAAGTTGTTACAGCATTGTTCAGGCAACAATGCTGTTAATTAACAACTTGTGAGATTTTTACCAGTGTAAGTGGAAACACCATCAAAACATGTTCAAAAGTTAACCATTTTGAAATTGACACTGTGGAAGACGTGAATGACTGGTGGTACAAACATGTAAGTATCGAAGGGGAACTATTAATATGTTTCCAAGGAAATGTTTATGTTTGACATTGACATAGAATATATTTTGATGGGCAGTGTTTCCATGAAGGTGCAAGTGACTCTGCAATGATTGTATAACTTACTCTATAATCCCTGTCATCAGCGAGTGGTTTCTTACTAAATAAAGTTAGAAATAAAAAAAAATTATTGAGGTCTTCTAGGAAAGCAATTCTACTGTACTCATAAATATTCATACATATATATACATGTCTATTTTATAACAATCGAAATATAGTAAGGTTAGATCAGTGCTTTCAATGAGAGGAGCGCGATCGCGCTCGCCCACACGCTCCCAAGTTCGTTCTGCCAGCGCGATTGATCGCAGTGTATACCTAAGGATAAAACCTTAGAATAAACAGGAGTATACCTAAGAATAAAACTAAAAACTTCCGTGCGCACGATCTGACATGATATTTAGGAGTATTTACGAATTATGGCATCACAGGGAGATAAATTGTTCTTGGTTTTATTAAATTAACGGGTTTAGATATAAAATATTAATAGTTTGTTTCTAGTGGCAGGCTAACTGCACTCTGCAGTGACGTACTGTATTGTCTTGCTGCATATTGTTTAATTGATATTCATATTATTAAAAGACTAGCCAAAATCAGTGAAAATGCAAAATAGCATTCATTTGCTCACGGGGACGTCCACTGCATGTTCCGGTGCGGCAATATTGGGGTAAACAATACAAAATCTCAAACTTTATGCTAGTTGTGCAGATGAAAACCACAAATGACACTTAAAACATTGGTTTGAAGTTCATTTTTGTGATATTAGACTGTTAAAATTGACCCAGGAAATGTAACAGGAAGTCATCAACATAAACCGGCGCTGTTTTTCAAGAAAAACCAAATCGCGCTGCCCAGTTGTGAAATCTGCTCTGGCGAGCGTGATCCATCGTGCTGGCGTATTTTATTCATTGAAAGCACTGTTAGATATACTGCTGAAACAGAGAATGTAGGAGTCTAACATTTTGAGCGAAGGCTCATGTTTCTCTCTGACGAAAGACCTTCACTCAAAATGTTAGTCTACTATGTTCTCTGTTTCGGCAGTACAGTATATCAAACCTTACTATATTATTTTGATTGTTGTTTCAATACTGCCACGTACCACACTACTCAGTGGTGTAGCCAGGGTTGGTCTTCGGTTTGGGGGGGGGGGGGGGGGAGTGAGAACCTCAATCTCCTAGGGGGTCTGGGGACATGCCCCCTGGAAAATTTTTGATTTCTAGGGTCCCGGAAACACTATTTCCTGCATTTTGAGGCAAGTATTTAAGAGTAATCTGAAAGCAGTAAATTACATAATGTTGTTGAAATCAAACCAGAACATAGAATGATACACATCAGAATATCTTTAGATCTATTTATAAACAAGTCGTAAATGTAAAAACAAAAGTTGGAGTCATTTTGTATAGACCTTAGTATTGTAATTTATAGCATATATGCATGCCTGCAATATATATAACACATTACTAGTCTACTCACTTGGACTTAAAACAACTGTCCCCCCCCCCCCTCTACAAGTTTCTCCACAGATTTAAACTTTTCAGGTGAATGGTCTTGGAGACTATTTGGTGGGGGGGTGGGGGGTGGGGGGGGAGTGACACTACATTTATTTCACTATTTACATGTATTTTACAGTACTGTATTTCATTTTTAAAACTAATTCTCAAAAGTGTACTACCATTTCACTTTTCTCTATCTAAAACACTGCCAATGCAGCACCCTACTTTTCATTACCATTCATAATTAAAATAATATGGATAGTTATTTTGGTGATAAACTTACTGCATGAAGCCATAACGATCTGTTACTTGGTACACAATGTAACTAGCATCTTCCCATTCTTCTAGTTCATCTGGTAGATAACCCTTTTTGGAGCAGAAATTAAAATAATCAGTTGAATGCTTCTTTGATGAGTAAAATAAATCATCTGGTGTTAGTCTGTTAGACAGAGTAAAACAATAAAGGGGTCTTTTTTGGCCAGCTCAGGCAGGAATGGGTTAATCACTGCCTAAGATGTCTGAGGGTTCTCTCTTTGATGAGTAAAATCATCTGATGTTAGACAGAGTAAAACAATAAAGGAACCACTTTTGGCCAGCTCAGGTAGGAATGGGTTAATCACTTGTTAACTCATTGCTGCCTAGGATGTCTGAGGGTTCTCTCTTTGATGAGTAAAATCATCTGGTGTTAGACAGAGTAAAACAATAAAGGAACCACTTTGGGCTAGCTCAGATAGGAATGGGTTAATCACTTGTTAACTCATTGCTGCCTAGGATGTCTGAGGGTTCTCTCTTTGTTGAATAAAATCATCTGGTGTTAGACAGAAGGGACCATTTTTAAGTAGAGATAAGACATTTTATTTCCATCACCTACACACATAAAAATCTCACAGCTTGTAAACAGGATGTGTTCACAACAGGCTGGTAGCTTATTAAGCAAGGCTGTTACCAGGTTGTGACAATGCTGTTCATTCAATAAGTGGCTACAATTTTGTTAGCATCAACCTGTTAACAAGTTATTAGCTGCAGCATGGTAACGGGTTGTTGGAACAACTTGTCACCAGTTTGTTGGAGTCATCAACCTTATTATTTATAAGTTGTCATTCAGCAACCTGTTAGACTTGTTAGCAACCCGGGACAACCCGTGCAAACACATGACAGTATGAGCCTGTTGGAACAGCCTGTAAAAAATTTATTTGCAGGTTTGTAACAGCTTGCACGTTTTTAGGTGTGTAGATTCTACTCACTCTATCGTATTTTGCAACAATAATTCTTCTTTGTTTTTCAGCTTCATCTTCCTCTCGCTCAACTACAAAAGATCCAGTTTTTCAAACATGTAAGAACAATAATCTTGTCTTTTTAAAGTGCCACTAACCCCAAAAAAATTTTTCTCGCAAATCTAAGAGCCCTTACTGAGTGGATTAGGCCAGTTAATAAATTATTGGTATTGGACATTTCGTTGATCTTCTGTAGATGACCAAAGTTGCATCTGCATGTCCCATGGCAGAGCAGGAAAGGGAATGGGTATATTCCTGGTGTGATGTCAGACAAGTCAAACAAGGAACTCCTTCGAGCTCTGTCTGGTGAATACATAGAATTTTTTGGGTTGAAAATTCATTCTCCCAACTAACTCAATGTAAAAATTCTATGCATTCAGCAGACAGAGCTCAAATGAGTTCCTTGTTTGACTTGTCTGATGTCACACCAGGAATATACCCATTCCCTTTCCTTCTCCGCCATGGGACATGCATATGCCAATTTTTGCAACTTTGGTGGTCTATAGAAGACCAAAGAAATGTCCAATACCAATAATTTATTCACTGGACTAATCCACTCAATAAGGGCTTTTAGATTTGCGAAAAAACTTTTTTGGGGTTAGTGGCGCTTTAAACGTAGATTTAAACAAGATGCCTGGATCAAGCGTTCACTCGGATACTGGCTTTGCGCAAAGTAGAGATCTCCTTTGCAGAGGCTCTATACCGCGCGAGCAAAGGTGGGAGTTGGCCGAGGAAGATCAGATCAAGGACAGGTGAATGTGGTGCATACTTTACAGAGGTGAACATATTTACAATCATGGAGTTGTCAGCCACATCACTGTTAAATAAACTACAAAGTCAGTCAGTCAGTTTTGAAATCTACCAACAGCGTGCAAGAACACCTTGATCAAAAGGCAAAGCTGTTGCAACACCAAAAAAATAGGGATGACCTGATCAAGAAAAATCAAATTTACCGATCCGATAAATTCTGATACGATTTATGATCTGATTGGCCGATTTATCGGCGGTTACCGATATTTGTCAACAGGAATTCCTGACACTTGATTTGCGGCAAAACAATAGCAAAACATAACGTATATTGTTTGGTAAATATAATGTGATCATTAACCATCAGTCATCAGCAAGACGGAGTTTAAGTTGAAATATAAAAAATGAAATAAGATTCACGAAAGTCGAAAACAAAAAATGTTTCACCAAACAAGAAATATGATGTGTTAAACATGATGCACCTTATCAAATTAATTAAATTTTACAGTTTCTTTGTGGAATCACTATAACTTAGTGTTTTTCTTAAAAAAGAAAATGAAATTCACAAGTATAAAATCCAGAATAGTATTTATCGGACCACCGATATATGTCGATGTAATTGGCCGATAACCGATCAGCCTGAAAGTTGCCGATTATCGGCTTCTACCGATTAATTTCCAATTATCGGCTCATCCCTACAAAAAAACCCAAGCCAAAACCTAGACTCATCCTACCACAGATAGCCCAAGTAATTATTAACTTATTTAAACTACTTGAAAAACCAAAACATCAAGATTTAAAAATAAGGATTATCAATCTTCGAGGACAATACCAATATATTCTGCCATATTTTCAATCAGAAGACCAAAATATCAAAAACAACAGTTTTCATAAGGAAAACAAGCCACACATAGAGTTCTAAGAAGATAAGGAACTTATAAAGGAAGCTATTTTGCTATTTTATATCCAAATTTCTCTTGATTTCCTGTATATCGTTCAGCAAGGATTTTAGAGCAATCTGATAATTTAATATTTAACAGACTTTTCTAATTTAGTATATCACGAACAATCAATATATGAAACCATTGTTTTTACATGTAAAAGCAATAATATTTGAATATTTCCTCGAATAAGAAGCTTATGAAAGGGAAAGCAAGAAATCCTGTTATATTTTAAATATAATATGGCCAAACGCAACTTCGAATTAAAGATCGAGATGTTAATTTGTTACTTTTCTACAGTCAGAAGGAAATTCCCTCACACTCCACAGGATTATATTTCAACACCAAAAAGTAATCGGGTTTTGCGGATAAATACCCTCGATTTCTTCGAAATTTATAGATCATCAAACCACTTACCTGTACCCATTATATTCTTGTAGAATAGTACAAAGAAAGGCTCGTTCTCCTGGCGAAATCAGCTCGTTTTAGGAATTTCAAATTCAGGTAAGGAGTTGGCCGCGTACAATTGACAGCCACAACAACAACGGGAAATTCTCGAACGTTTTTCAATATTTCTAAATTAACCCTCTCGCCTTGTATCGATTCCAGAACGTTCAGGAGAAACTCTAGTTGTTGTAGAACTCGTTAGCGTTGACCAAATGGTTAATCTTGCCGTTTATAAAGCTACAAAAAGTAAATCATTCATTTACATCTCTTCAACATTGACTGCCATCTTTGCATAGCGCGAGGTCTGGCACTAGTTCTAAGTTGTCCGAAACTTGCAACGTCCCGGATGTGGCATTGTCTTATAGTCGCGTGGGAACAATGACGAATAATTCAAATATTTTAATTAAAAAGCTAATTATTTTGGGCTTAAAGCACAAAATCAATGGCTAAAGGGTTAGCGGACACCACTCGTCCGCTGACCGCTTTAGAAAGTGTCTAGGGTTAGGGTTTATGTTGGGGTTGAGCCTACAGTCCTAGTGTTTGGCACTACCGAAAAAAGTTATAAAAGACACCAATACTTTGCAGTAAGTATTTTATATAGACGCAATTGATTAAAAGGGCGCGAGGTCTGGCACTAGTTGTCTGGGTCGCGTGGGAACAATGACGAATAATTTCAAATATTTTAATTAGAAAGTGGGTCTTTAAATGGTAAAACACGCGAATACTTTACAATTAAACTAGTATTAATTGTTTTGCTGCAACAAAGATACTTTGATTTGACGTACAACCGCTACGGAGGCATGTACATGTCGGTCTGATCCAGTGTAAAATTTTAAGTAGAGTGTTGTATAGGCAGTGTTTTAGATAGAGCAAAGTGAAAAGATGGTAAACTGCTGAGAATAGTTTAGATAACGAAATACTGACGTTTCAAGCAGAGCCCTTCATCAGAGTAAAAAGTAGAGTGTTGTAGGCAGTGTTTTAAATAGAGCAAAGTGAAAAGATGGTATACTGCTGAGAATAGTTTTGATAACGAAATACTGACGTTTCATGATCAAGCAGAGCCCTTCATCAGAGTAAAAAGTAGAGTGCTGTGTAGGCAGTGTTTTAGATAGAGCAAAGTGAAAAGATGGTAAACTGCTGAGAATAGTTTTAGTAACAAAATACTGACGTTTCAAGCAGAGCTCTTCATCAGAGTAAAAAGTAGAGTGTTGTGTAGGCAGTGTTTTAGATCAGCAAAGTGAAAAGATGGTAAACTGCTGAGACTAGTTTTGCTAACGAAATACTGACGTTTCAAACAGAGTCCTTCATCAGAGTAAAAACTAGAGTGTTGTGTAGGCAGTGTTTTAGATAGAGCAAAGTGAAAAGATGGTAAACTGTTGAGAATAGTTTTGATAACGAAATACTGACGTTTCAAACAAAGTTCTTCATCAGAGTAAAAAGTAGAGTGTTGTGTAGGCAGTGTTTTAGATAGAGCAAAGTGAAAAGATGGTAAACTGCTGAGAATAGTTTTATAACGAAATACTGACGTTTCAAGCAGAGCCCTTCATCAGAGTAAAAAGTAGAGTGTGGTGTAGGCAGTGTTTTAGATAGAGTAAAGTGAAAAGATGGTAAATTGTCGAAATTAGATTTGATAACGAAATACTGACGCCAGTGTCGTAGCCAGGGTCTTGAGTTGGGGTGGGGGAGAACCTCGGTCTCCTAGGGGGTCTGGGGGCATGTCCCCCGGAAAATTTTCGATTTCTAGGGTCTCTGAAACACTATTTCCTGCATTTTTCTGAAAGCCATAAATTACATAATTTTGTTGAGATCAAACCAGAACATAGAATGATACACGTCAGAATATCTTTAGATTTACTTATAAACAAGTCGTAAATGTAAAAACAAGTTGGAGTCATTTTGTATAGACCTTAGTATTGTAATTTATAGCATATGCATGCCTGCTATATATATAACACATTACTAGTCTACTCACTTGGCCTTAAAACAATGTATCCCCCTTCCCCCCCCCTACAAGTTTCTCAACGGATTTAAACTTTCACAAGAACGGTCTTGGAGACCATTGAGAGGGCGATTCCCCCCCCCCCCCCCCCCCCACTCGCTCCCCGCTTGGCTATGCCACTGACTGACGTTTCAACTTTCAAGCGAAGACGTTGTCAAGGGCACATGGGCCTAGGAGACAATCTCGTACGTATACTTCAGGTCCGTACATGCCCACCATTTGCGGCTTCAATCTTTGTCTTGTCAATGACAAGCAGACAGCACTCCAGTTATATTTATACAATGCCCTGGTTGCTATGCGTGTTTTCATTGGTTGTTGCCCATGATCTATTAGAGGACAGACACATGGATCACGTCAGATCACGTCAGCTGACTTGCTTTTTTCTTTCTTCACGCCCCAAAATTCGGCAAGAAGTAATGTTAATTTTATATTGTATAAAATAAATAGATTCCATTTTTTTTGTTGTCTGTTCAGTTATAGATGCACAGAAGACGTCACGACGTGGTAAGAACATCAACTCGACTGCGTCTCGTGGGCCACTTTTTTGTTCTTACCACGTTGTGACGTCATCTGTGCATCTATAACTGAACAGACAACGGCAAAACGGAATCTATTTGTTAAATATAGCACAGTGACATCCCGCGTAGCTTGGGCGTTAGGCGGGCGCCAGTCACATAGAGGGAGGATCCACCACACCCAACTAAAATTCAAGGAAACGCGCTGGCACAGACACCTAATGTTTATTTCTTTTCTTTCAAACCCAATATCATATACATATGATTCTCTAACTCCATCTAATAAAACATTTCGTTACTGCACTGTACAACCTAAGCATATTGCACGTTTGAAGTCGAGGAACTGTTCCCTTAAGGAAGTGGGTGATGTAATGTATGTTGTTAAGAGAAGAGATGGAAATACTAGTTCGGATATGAGAATTGAATGTTCGTGTTTTTCGAGCGATTCAGAAAAATATCTCCACTTTCCCAAGCGGCACTCCGAAAGCAGTAAACCACAACCAATGAGATCAGAAGCCTCACTTGGAAACTCAGAATTATTTCTTAGTGAAATATCTCAAAGACCCTTTACACTCAGTAAGGAAGTAAGTGTTAACCAGTGAGTAAATATCCTGTTTAACACGGGAAATATATTTTATATTTCCAAGCTATTGTTCTGCTTATTATAGAAACTATATAATAGTCCTATTGGTCTACAAAAAATAAAGCATTAAACCTTAAGCTGTTTCATGATAATCAACGCGTGTCAGATTATCGATTTTATTTTTGGTGAAACTGATCAATAACTAACGCACTTTATTTTATATAATTAAAGTGCTAGTATTTCATCCATATATCTATGTAATTATATAATATTTTAGTTTACTTTCTATAAATACTATTATCTTCTTTCAATTATTGCCCTGTAACGTTATAACATATATACTTATATATATATACTTTGAAATTGATCATCTTGGGGATAAGTTCTTGATTCAAGTTTTCAACAACCGACGGAACAAAATTTGGATATTGGCTTTTAGACAGTTTAAGTATCACACTTGAAGACCGAAAAGGCGGCACTTGTCACGTTCGACAGAGGAAACGCAAAAAGATGGTAATTAAACTACATTGAGATTTTTAGCGAGAAATATTGACGTTTCAAGCAGAGCTCTTTATCAGAGTAAAAACTGACGAAGGGCTCCACTTGAAACGTCAGTATTTCGTTATCAAAACTATTCTCAGCAGTTTACTATTTTTTCACTTTGCTCTATCTAAAACACTGCCTACACAACAATCTAATTTTTACTCTGATGAAGGGCTCTGCTTGAAACGTCAGTATTTCGTTATCAAAACTACTCTCAGCAGTTTACCATCTTTTCACTTTACTCTATCTAAAACACTGCCTACACAACACTCTAGTTTTTACTCTGATGAAGGGCTCCACTTGAAACGTTAGTATTTCGTTATCAAAACTATTCTCAACAGTTTACCACTTTTCACTTTGCTCTATCTAAAACACTGCCTACACAACACTCTAGTTTTTACTCTGATGAAGGGCTCTGCTTGAAACGTCAGTATTTCGTTATTAAAACTATTCTCAACAGTTTACCATCTTTTCACTTTACTCTATCTAAAACACTGCCTACACAACACTCTACTTTTTTACTTCCTTGTTTTGTCAGTCAGCTGACCTATGACGTAACACAAAAACGTTCCGGATATATTAACAATATTTAAACTTTGAGCTTTTCGAAACTTTGTATCTATCCAGGGTAACAATTAGCTTAATTAAAAGGGTGATTGCTTAGTGTTGAGACACAATGAAGTAAATTTATCTTTATAAATATACTTTCGTGGCAACAATGTCTAAATGTGTATGAACGTTGTGATATTAGTAAAAGTAATAATGTTTGGACGTATGAGGATACATTTGTCGTGAATCTATCCTTATACGTCCGAGAATTGTTGCTTTAACCAATATGACAATTATTATATTTAGATATTGTTGCCACGAAAGTGTTTATAAAGAAAAAATTACCACATTGTGTCTCAACACTACGCAATCACCTTTTTAATTAACACTTTGAGAGTTTGAGGCCTGGACCTCTCCCTGCGCTGAATAAAATCGTCTGGCGTTAGCCAGAATAAAATACTAAAGACTCGTCGTCAGACTTCAAAGTGTTAAAGAGATAGGTTTTAAAGAGATAGGTTTTCACGCTTTGAGGCCTGGACCTCTCCCTGTGGCCTGTGCTGAATAAAAGCCAGAATAAAATACGAAAGACTCGTCATCAGGCTTCAAAGTGTTATAAAGCTTGTTACCCTGGATAGACCACAATGCATTGCGAATTCAAGATGCCGCCGCTATTGGTGAAAAGGTCAATAATATTGTAAGATATTGCCATCATATTACACGGATACTCCATCAATAAATAAAGTGTCTTCATTGAATATCAAGTTATTGTGCTAGCGCTGGCGGCTTCACTCATTCCGTTGTTCGTTGCTCTGGTTCGTGTAGTTATCGTAATATCACGTGGTGGTTGCTGCCCGCAGAATATCTTTTTAAGGGTTTGTGCCAGTTGCGGGTTGCGTAAGGCGTATACAACTGGATTCAGGCCTGAGTTGCTGAAGTGAAGGAACTTGAGGAAGAAGATTATTTTGACGTCAATTCGTGTATGACGGACCATTACGTAGACATTGACGAATATGAAAGGCATGTAGCAGACACACAGTAAGCCAATGAGAATGGCTATGGTGACAAGAATTTTGATGTCCTGGTTAAAGAAATGAAAAAAAAAAGCATTTACTGAGAAAAAAAAATAATAGAACATGAAAAAAACAAAGATAAAGAAAACTGAAAAAAGAAAAGGAGAGGAAAAAGAATGAAGAAGAAAGCAGAGCAATTAAAAAATAGCAAAAGAAAATAATTAAGAAAGAACAGAGAAGAGAAGAGAAGAGAAGAGAAGAGAAGAGAAGAGAAGAAAGGAGAAGAGAAGAGAAGAGAAGAGAAGAGAAGAGAAGAGAAGAGAAGAGCAGAGAAGGGAAGCGAAGGAAAGGGAAGGGAAGGGAAGGGAAGGGAAGGGAAGACAAGACAAGACAAGACAAGACAAGACAAGACAAGACAAGACAAGACAAGACAAGACAAGACAAGACAAGACAAGACAAGACAAGACAAGACAAGACAAGACAAGACAAGACAAGACAAGACAAGACAAGACAAGACAAGACAAGACAAGACAAGACAAGACAAGACAAGACAAGGAAACAACTTACATTTCTCTGGTGTTGCCGAGCACTCTTTGTAACTCTCTTCCACAGAATAAAGTTGGCAATGGACAGAATGACCAGCGGTATACCAAGGTTACTTATCAAAGTTATGTACACAAAACAATATTGGCATGACTTGGGAACTATGAGCCTGTGAGTCACGGATGGAAAGGCAATGCAGATTGACCAGATTATAAGCACGGCAATAATTACTGGCCCTATAAAGGCACAACATTTAGTTAAGAATATAGAAGATATTGAACAATGCTTTCAAACATCTCACTTTATTTCACTTTTCTTCCTTTCGCTTTACTTTACTTTACTTTACTTTACTTCACTTCACTTCACTCCACTCCACTCCACTCCACTCCACTTCACTTCACTTCACTTCACTTCACTGCACTGCACTGCACTGCACTTCACTTCCCTTCCCTTCCCTTCATTTCACTTCACTTCACTTCACTTCGCTTCGCTTCGCTTCGCTTCGCTTCGCTTCACTTCACTTCACTTCACTTCCCTTCCCTTCACTTCACTTCACTTCACTTCACTTCACTTCACTTTACTTCACTTCACTTCACTTCGCTTCACTCCACTCCCACTCACTTCACTTCACTTCACTTCACTTCACTTCACTTCACTTCACTTCACTTCACTCCACTTCACTTCACTTCACTTCACTTCACTTCACTGCACTGCACTGCACTGCACTTCACTTCCCTTCCCTTCACTTCACTTCACTTCACTTCACTTCACTTCGCTTCGCTTCACTTCACTTCACTTCACTTCACTTCCCTTCCCTTCACTTCACTTCACTTCACTTCACTTCACTTCACTTCACTTCACTTCACTTCACTTCACTTCGCTTCACTCCACTCCCACTCACTTCACTTCACTTCACTTCACTTCACTTCACTTCACTTCACTTCACTTCACTTCACTTCACTTCACTTCACTTCCCTTCCCTTCCCTTCCCTTCCCTTCCCTTCCCTTCACTTCACTTCACTTCACTTCACTTCACTTCACTTCACTTCACTTCACTTCACTTCACTTCACTCCACTTCACCCCACCCCACCCCACCTTAACTCACTTCACCCCAGCTCATCTCACCACACCACACCTCAATTGCAACACACCACACCTCACTTAACGACAGACTCCACCAAACCAAACGTATTCACTCACTATTGGACATTTTCCGATGACGTAAGGGATAAACAATGGAGTAAGAGCGAAGACAATGAAGAAACACCAGATGATATACAGAATTCAATCCTAATGATTGATCAATATATCGATAACTTGTGAAATAGTCTAACTCCTCCTTTGTAAATGGAGGTCCTTCCATGTAGGTTACATTGACAGCATAAAGCCATATAGGTATCACCACTAGACCTACAGCGAGATCTGCAAACGCCATGGATATTATGACGACGTTTGTGGTATTGCGAAGTTGAGCATTGCGATAGAACGCAAAAAGAACGACTATGTTACTTAGGCAGATGAACAAACTAAACACAATGTGTGTTGAGATAATGCCAAATATCCACTCCATGTTGGAAAACATTGGGAAAGGAAATGGGCGCATATTTGGAAAACTTCCATTTGCAGTGGTGGTCGAGTTAACAACTGAAAAGAAAGAAAAACTATAGAATAAAAATGGAATCTATCTATTCATAGGGGTCGATAAATTATCCATCCAACCATCCATTTATCCACCCCGGCCATTTCATGTCCGTTTTCTTTTCCTTCCTTCCTTCCTTCCTCCGTGACTGACTGGCTTGCTTCAGTGCTTCGTTCGTTCGTTCGTTCGTTCGTTCGTTCGTTCGTTCGTTCGTTCGTTCGTTCGTTCGTTCGTTCGTTCGTTCGTTCGTTCGTTCGTTCGTTCGTTCGTTCGTTCGTTCGTTCGTTCGTTCGTTCGTTCGTTCGTTCGTTCGTTCGTTCGTTCGTTCGTCCGTTCCTCCCTTCCTTCCTTCCTCCCTCCCTCCCTCCCTCCCTCCCTCCCTCCCTCCCTCCCTCCCTCCCTCCCTCCCTCCCTCCCTCCCTCCCTCCTTCCTTCCTTCCTTCCTTCCTCCTTCCTTCCTTCCTTCCTTCCTTCCTTCCTTCCTTCCTTCCTTCCTTCCTTCCTTCCTTCCTTCCTTCCTTCCTTCCTTCCTTCCTTCCTTCCTTCCTTCCTTCCTTCCTTCTTTGTAAGTTTAAAAATATTGGTAATACAAACTCTACTGAGATCAAAACTACGTTTTAAAAAGCCTCTCACACAAGAAAAGAAAAAGTTTTTAAAGTTGACAAAAGCTCATATTTGACAGTTTATTCATTTAAGTTTTTGGGAAGAATATTCCTTGTATGTTTAAAAAGTGCTTCGACTAATCAGTCACTGTGTACATTTAGATAAAAAAAAACACTTGTATTTTAGTTAGCGAAAATGGAGCAATAAAAAAAACAAAAACGACCAACAAAAAAAATTTTGTGGCAAAAAGACTTGATATAAAAGTTAAATGAAAATCTGAAAAGTGAAGTGTTACAGCTTGAAAAATAGAATTCAGTCGCTTACCACTGGAATTGTTCATTGTGCTCCACAGTAAGTTGCTGTTCTTGATAATGAAATGTTCCTAGCACTCTTTCCGATTGAGATGTCTTGTGATTAATGAGAAACTAGACAGATAAAGCAGCCTTTTATTAATGTCAAATTATTGCTGAGCAGTCATGATAGATATTTCTCCATGGGGGGCAACGGTCAATTGACCTCATATTCGCTAATGCATGATTTCAATTTAGGCAATCAGAATTTTTTACCCCAACAAACGGACCGCGAATATAATTAACGTGGGTTTCATGAATTAGTTTTTCAAGCCGAAACTTAGTCAAAATAACATGCAATATATATATATATAAATTAATACTTTTTTTCTTTTTTACTTTTTTTTCTTCTTTTTTTCCCATTAAAATTAAGCTAACATGCATGTTTAAATTTCGGACATGAAATGATAAGCTTCACTTCACTTCACTTCTGTTGGGATTAATCTTATAATTTTACTGGACCCGGTGGCTTATTTCATTCTGTTTACAACCCAGTAGAAACAGCAGTTTATTATTTTGGGTGTGATAACCTTACATTTAATCAAAGTGGACACTTCTATAGTCAAGAGTGAAAAGGAAGAGTTCTGTGTAGGCAGTGTTTTAGATAGAGCAAAGTGAAAAGATGGTAAACTGCTGAGAAAAGTTTGGATAACGAAATACTGACGTTTCAAGAAGAGTCCTTCATCAGAGTAAAAAGTAGAGTGTTGTGTAGGCAGTGTTTTAGATAGAGCAAAGTGAAAAGATGGTAAACTGCTGCGGAGAATAGTTTTGATAACGAAATACTGACGTTTCAAGCAGAGCCCTTCATCAGAGTAAAAAATAGAGTGTTGTGTAGGTAGTGTTTTAGATAGAGCAAAGTGAAAAGATGATAAACTGCTGAGAATAGTTTTGATAACGAAATACTGACGTTTCAAGCAGAGCTCTTCATCAGAGTAAAATCGGTGATAAAATGGAAATTACTCTGATAAAGGGCTTCGCTCATTCTGTGCCAAATTTTGAATGTTTTAATATTAGAAAGAAAATCTCTCGGTAAACAAAAATGAAAGCCCGAGCAAACCAGCACACGTCAACATGAATTAACGTGGATTATAAACGAGCTAAATGATGTTAGAAAAAAACTGAATTAATGCTGTTTTAAGTTTGTGACAAAGCAAAACTGAAAACTCTAGTTTATAATTTATAAGTTTAAACATGTCAGAGACTTATAGTTTCTTATTTCGCCAGTTATGAGATCAAACACCAACCAAAAATATCACCATTTCCTGTATACCTTTTTAAAAAGAATGTTTAAGTATACAAGTTTAAGTTCACTGTTATTATTAGCCTTTAACTTCAAACAGTTAAAATATATCGGAGTCAACGTGATGGTAACCTTCCAAGATTAGTTTTGATAACGAAATACTGACGCCTTTTGGGCGGAGCTCTTCATCAGAGAGTAAAATGTGACAAAGGGCTTTGCTTGAAACGTCAGTATTTCGTTATTAAAACTATTCTCAACAGTTTACCATCTTTTCACTTTGCTCTATCTAAAACACTGCCTACACAAAACTCTACTTTTTACTCTGATGAAGAGCTCTGCTTGAAACGTCAGTATTTCATTATCAACACTATTCTCGACACTTTACCATCTTTTCACTTTACTCTGTCTAAAACACTGCCTACACAACACTCTACTTTTTACTCTGATGAAGAGCTCTGCTTGAAACGTCAGTATTTCGTTATCAACACTATTCTCGACACTTTACCATCTTTTCACTTTACTCTGTCTAAAACACTGCCTACACAACACTCTACTTTTTACTCTGATGAAGAGCTCTGCTTGAAACGTCAGTATTTCGTTATCAAAACTATTCTCAGCAGTTTACCATCTTTTCACTTTGCTCTATCTAAAACACTGCCCACACAACACTCTACTTTTTACTCTGATGAAGAACTCTGCTTGAAACGTCAGTATTTCGTTATCAAAACTATTCTCAGCGGTTTACCATCTTTTCACTTTGCTCTATCTAAAACACTGCCTACACAACACCCTTTCTATTTAGTGTTGAATAAAATCATCTGGCATTGGTTAGAATAAAATGCAATGGTGCTACTAGCATGAATGAAATCTTAACGGCAGGAATATGAAAGACTGAAAGAGGAAAGCTTTTAAAAGAAAACAATGATTTGCTTGTTCAAATATTACATACACCCACTGTTTGTGAAGGCAATATTCCAGTTCCATACCTCATTGCAGTAACATGACGTTATGTTTGACGGCACCAGCTGCCAGTTGATCAATTAGTTGATAACTATTTAATACATGATCGCGTCTTTAATAGCTTTTTTCTTTTTGTTTCTATCGTCAAGTAGCTAGATTAGGCTGTATTTTTAATTAGCGTCTCGGTCTCCTTCTTTATCAAATCATAATTAGTTTCGGTCAAGAGCTTTCGTAAATACAAATCATTTAGTGATTGGTTTATGATTAATAAGCAGTATGGCGTTACGAATGCATTATTTTGCTGGGCTTTTCTCAAAGCCAGCAACGACGAACAAGCGAGAAAAGAGCAACAAAATAACACTGTTTCAAGTCAACTCGCAGAAACTATAAAAGAACTACAATAAATCAATGTTATAAAGTTGAGTTTTGATTCACGGTAACCGTGACCCACTGCTGGCTTCGATAAGAAAGTCCGACAAAATGATGCGCGCGCATCCGTAATTTGTGACCTTTATGACAAATGCTGGAGCATCTCACTGGTCATCAGAAGATTACAGGTTGTACACATTTGTAATCTTAGCTCTTCATCTGAGTCTCAGTAGCTCAATGGTTAGAGCATCTCACTGGTCATCAGAAGATTACAGGTTGTACACATTTGCAACCTTAGCTCTTCATCTGAGTCTCAGTAGCTCAATGGTTAGAGCATCTCACTGGTCATCAGAAGGTTACAGGTTGTACATACTTGTAACCTTAGCTCTTCATCTGAGCCTCAGTAGCTCAATGGTTAGAGCATCTCACTGGTCATCAGAAGGACTTCTATGACTTCTTTGTGTATAAAAACAGAATTTAAAAAGTGACAGAAACAGAATTCTACTGTGCATTTCTAAGAAAGTACGTAGTTTTCAAAACGGCGCCAAGGCTTTCACGAGTCGACTACTTCAACGAAACGTCTAATGAGTAGCAAAAAAACGAATCAGTACTGACATTCATTAACAAACATATCACATTGCTGACTCACGGTAGTACAAATTTAAAAGTGCATATACGAAAAGAATAATTGAATTCGGTGTTTTATCATGTCAAGAATTATCAAGGTTTCAATCTGTATTAACAGCCAACGCTTTCGGCAGATTAATACAAACTTACATTGCAACAATTGATAGTAAAAAATACGCATCCATGTAATTACGTATAATCACCGGCATTTCTACTTTGCCGAATATATTTCTGGGAATTAATTACTGTTTTTTAACAGCAGTCGTATTGCTGCCTTCAAAATACAGGGTGCTAAAGATGCGTTTGGTATAAAAAGCATTCAAACCAAGAGAACGCATTGAAAAATGATATGATATATAAAATGAAAGATGACGTCTGTTTATATTAGTTTTCAAATATGTTTAATCACTGCTCAACAACGTTTTGAGAACTGAAGAGAAATATTTACCCTGTGAAGTCGGCAAACTTGTTCTGATAATGAAATACTGACGTTTCGAGAGCAGAGCCCTTCATCAGAGTAAAATGTGAAGAGCTCTGCTTGAAACGTCAGTATTTCGTTATCAAAACTATTCTCAGCAGTTTACCATCGTTTCACTTTGCTCCTTCTAAAACACTGCCTACACAACACTCTACTTTTACTCTGATGAAGGGCTCTGCTTGAAACGTCAGTATTTCGTTATCAAAACTATTCTCAGCACTTTACAATCTTTTCATTTTGCTTTATCTAAAACATTGCCTACGCAACACTCTACTTTTTACCCTGATGAAGGGCTCTGCTTGAAACGTCAGTATTTCGTTATCAAAACTATTCTCAGGAGTTTACCATCTTTTCACTTTGCTCTATCTAAAACACTGCCTACACAACACTCTACTTTTTACTCTGATGAAGAAGTCTGCTTGAAACGTCAGTATTTCGTTATCAAATCTAATCTCAACACTTTACCAATCTCTTCACTTTGCTCTATCTAAAACACTGCCTACACAACAGTCAACACTCTACTTTTTACTCTGATGAAGAACTCTGCTTGAAACGTCAGTATTTCCTTATAAAACTATTCTCAGCAGTTTACCATCTTTTCACTTTGCTCTATCTAAAACCATGCTAAAACACTGCCTACACAGCACTCTACATTTTACTCTGATGAAGGGCTCTGCTTGAAACGTCAGTATTTCGTTATCAAAACTATTCTCAGCAGTTCACCATCTTTTCACTTTGCTCTATCTAAAACACTGCCTACACAGCACTCCACTTTTTACTCTGATGAAGGACTCTGCTTGAAACGTCAGTATTTCGTTATCAAAACTATTCTCAGCAGTTCACCATCTTTTCACTTTGCTCTATCTAAAACACTGCCTACACAACACTCTAGTTTTTACTCTGATGAAGGGCTCCACTTGAAACGTCAGTATTTCGTTATTAAAACTATTCTCAGCAGTTTACCATCTTTTCACTTTGCTCTATCTAAAACACTGCCTACACAACACTCTACATTTTACTCTGATGAAGGACTCTGCTTGAAACGTCAGTATTTCGTTATTAAAACTATTCTCAGCAGTTTACTAATCTTTTCACTTTGCTCTATCTAAAACACTGCCTACACAACACTCTACTTTTTACTTTGATAAAGGGCTCTGCTTGAAACGTCAGTATTTCGTTATCAAAACTATTCTCAGCAGTTTACCATCTTTTCACTTTGCTCTATCTAAAACACTGCCTACGCAACACCCTAGTTTTTACTTTGATGAAGGGCTCTGCTTGAAACGTCAGTATTTCGTTATCAAAACTAATCTCAGCACTTTACCAACATTTTCACTTTGTTCTATCTAAAGCACTGCCTACACAGCACTCTAGTTGTTACGCTATTGGAAATAATTCTCATTTGTCATAATAATGGCATATTTCGGCAAAACTATTCGTATTGACGCCCACATTGCTAAAACACTAATAAGAGACATTGTGTTTGGCAAACATCAAGACCATTTGACGTAAGTTAAATGTTTAGCAAAATTAATTCGCTTCCATTCCCAAAATTACTTTAAATAAATAAAACAAAGTTGACGCTAAACTTGGGTACCCACATCTTTTATTGTGAAATTTAGTAATAGGAAGTTAGGAAATTACTCAATTCATATAATATTGTTCAGCTGCAATATAAATTATGGTCTTTTTTTCACCAGTTTGTATTATCAATGAATTGTGATTTACTAAATAAATGCCACTTGAAGCTGCCTGATGTACTTAGAGTTGAAATGTTAGTTTAGTAGTACATAATTAGAACCTAGCTATCTAGAACTCTCAAGGAAAACTTACTCGAGTATAGTAGTAGTTTGAAATATATATATATAGATATAGATATATATATATATATATATATATATATATATATATATATATATATATAGATATAGATATAGATATAATATATATATATATATATATATATATATATATATATATATATATATATATATATATATATATATATATATATATATATATATATATATATATAGATATATATATATATATACATAGATATAGATATAGATATAGATATATATATATAGATTTTCGCTTACCTCAAAAGTCTGCTACAGGCTGTTTCATATAGATAGAGCAAAATATAAAGCATGAAGTATAGTTACCTTAAAGTCTTCGCTACCAGAGGTTTCACCCTAAACGGGATCATCAGGCGCCTCCTGATGATCCCGTTTAGGGTGAAAGTCGCCTGATGATCCCGTTTAGGGTGAAACCTCTGGTAGCGAAGATTTTAAGGTAACTATACTTCATGCTTTATATATATATATATATATATATATATATATATATATATATATATATATATATATATATATATATATATCAATACTCAATACTGCTGCTAAAAAATTTTCATTCTCTTTGTTTTGCAAAAATAATTATTTTGTTTGAAGGACATCGTAAATCTTAAGATCATTGACGTTGCTTCGCTTCTTTCAACTCCATTGTCCATTTTTGCCAAGTGTATATAAATACATTCATGTGAAATTTCCGACATGTTACATGAAAATATTCTCTAGTATTTTTCTCCTATATTCATCTTCAATTCATTCTCTCTGCTTTACACGCTTATTGTTTTAAAAACATTAAATCCATTTTCTGCAGTACTTAGAACAACTCCTGGTATCTGAGGATGCCAATGCAGTTCTTTTATATCTTTTTGACCCTAAAAAATACAAGAAAGGCAACTGAATATATTTGGAAATTACTGTATAGTAGCCTGCGTGCAAACGTCCAACCCCCCCACTACCGCTACTGTATAGGAGCAGTAGTAGGGGGGAACGTCACTAAAAGCACAGATTAACCCACTATCGCTAGTTACATGTACTTTACTAGTTATTACCATCCACTAGTACCATGACTACGACCACCACTACTACCATCACTGTTACCACCATCACTACCACTACTACCATCACCACTACCACTATTCTACCACCCCTACCACTACTACCACCACTGCTACCACCATCACCACAACTACCACCACTACCACCACCATTACTACCACTAATCCTGCTACCACTACCACCACTACTACCATCACCACCGCTACTACCACTACCACCACCACCACTATTACTGCCACCACTACTACCATCACCACCACTACTACCACTATCACCACCACCACTATTACTGCCACCACTACTTACTACCACCACCACCACTACTACCACCACCACTACCACCACTACCATTACTACCACCACCACCACTATTCCTGCCACTACTATTACCATCACCACTACTACCACTACCACTACTACCACCACCACTACTACCACCACTACTACCACTACCACCACCACTACTACCACTACTACCACCACTACTACCACCACCACTACTACCACCACTACTACCACCACCACTACTACCACTACCACTACTACCACCACTACTACCACTACTACCACCACTACTACCATCACCACTACTACCACTACTACCACTACCACCACCACTACTACCACCACTACTACCATCACCACTACTACCACTACTACCACTACCACTACTACCACCACCACTACTACCACCACTACTACCACTACCACTACTACCACCACTACTACCACTACCACTACTACCACCACTACTACCACTACCACTACTACCACCACTACTACCACTACCACTACTACCACCACTACTACCACCACCACTACTACCACTACCACTACCACTACCACTACCACTACCCCACCACTACTACCACTACCACTACTACCACCACTACTACCATCACCACTACTACCACTACTACTACTACTACTACCACCACCACTACTACCACCACTACTACCACTACCACTACTACCACCACCACTACTACCACTACCACTACTACCACCACTACTACAACCACCATTACCACTACCACCACCACTACTACCACCACCACTACTACCACCACCACTACTACCACCACCACTACTACCACTACCACCACCACTACCACCACCATTACCATTACCACCACCACTACTACTACCACCACCACTACCACCACTACCATTACTACCACCACCACTACTACTACCACCACCACTACCACCACTACCACCACTACCATTACTACCACCACCACTACTATTCCTGCCACTACTACCACTATTACTGCCACCACTACCACCATCACCACTACTATTCCTGCCACTACTACCACTATTACTGCCACCACTACTACCATCACCACTACTACCACTACCACTACTACCACCACCACTACTACCACCACTACTACCACTACCACTACTACCACCACTACTACCACTACCACTACTACCACCACTACTACCACTACCACTACTACCACCACTACTACCATCACCACTACTACCACTACTACCACTACCACTACTACCACCACCACCACTACTACCACCACTACTACCACTACCACTACTACCACCACTACTACCACCACCATTACCATTACCACCACCACTACTATCACCACCACTACTACCACCACCACTACTACCACCACCACTACTACCACTACCACTACTACCACCACTACTACCACCACCATTACCACTACCACCACCACTACTACCACCACCACTACTACCACCACCACTACTACCACTACCACTACTACCACCACCATTACCATTACCACCACCACTACTACCACCACCACTACTATCACCACTACTACCACTACCACTACTATTACTGCCACCACTACCACCACTACCACCACTACTAACACCATCACTACCACTACCACCACCACCACTACCACCACCACCACTACTACTGCCACCACCAGAACTACCACCATCATCACCACCACTACCACTACCACCATCCCAGTAATAACCAAACAGTACAACACCTCCAACCTAACAGTAATTATCTTACCATGTGAATAAATAACAGCTGTGGTGGGACATCAACAGGTTTCTCTTGCTCATTATTATCTTCATCGTCTTTCTCCACAGCTAAATCCCACAATGAGATCTGATTATCAGAACCAGATGCAGCAAATACTGAACTATCTGAAGGAAGCCATTCCACACTAGTTATGGCAGCTGTATGGTGCTTAAAAACAGCAACAGGTTCACCTCTACAGAAGAAAAAAACCCCAACAACTGAACACATGAAAACACAAGGTAACTCCAATAAAAAAACTTGCTGCATTTTGTACGGCCATGATATAAGCTATATGAAATATCCATAATATATTCTGTCATTTTAAAATGTCATGTACTGTTCTGTGATCCCATGTTGCACAAACAATTGTTTATCTAATGAGCATAAATGAACCAATGGTAGTTAAACAATTATGTACATGGTCCATAGCATTACTCACTTTTGAAATTGTCTCAAATCCCAAACTTTTATTACACCATCATCACCACCAGAGAGCAGCAGAGGTTCATTTCTTTTAACAAGAAGAAAGAAAGGTCATAATAAAATAATGAATGTCATTTAAAAGCTACTTTGTTTAAGCTACTCCCATTTTAAGATAGGTTTACCTATTCCATGATATAACATTGACGTCCGCATCATGAGCTTGTGTAGTCAACATACACGCTTTAGAAGGAGCTGCACGGATGTCCCAGATCTTGATTGTTTGATCAACTGAACAGGATGCAAAAACCTTTAAATAATAAAAAGATAAAGTAATAACTAATAGAGAAAGAGAGATAAAGGGAAAGAGAAGAGTGTAGAAGAAGAAAGAAATAAGGAAGGAAGGAAGGAAGGAAGGAAGGAAGGAAGGAAGGAAGGAAGGAAGGAAGGAAGGAAGGAAGGAAGGAAGGAGGGAAGGAAGGGGGAAAGGAAGGAAAGAAGGAAGGAAGGAGAGGAGGAAGGAGGGAGGGAAGAAAGGGAGCAAGGAGGGAGGGAGGGAAGGAAGGAAAGAAGGAAGGGAAGGAAGGGAAGGAAGGAAGGGAAGGAAGGGAAGGAAGGGAAGGAAGGAAGGAAGGAAGGAAGGAAGGAAGAAAGAAAGAAAGAAAGAAAGAAAGAAAGAAAGAAAGAAAGAAAGAAAGAAAGAAAGAAAGAAAGAAAGAAAGAAAGAAAGAAAGAAAGAAAGGAAGGAAGGAAGGAAGGAAGGAAGGAAGGAAGGAAGGAAGGAAGGAAGGAAGGAAGGAAGGAAGGAAGGAAAGAAGGGAAGGAAGGAAGGAAGGAAGGAAGGAAGAAATGAAGAAATAGAAGAAAGAATAGATAAATGAAAATAATTAAGAAAGGAATAAATAAGGAAGTAAAGAATGAATAATGTAAGGAACAGTAAAATAAAGGACTTACTGTTGCTTCATTTGGACTCCACTGCAGATCCTCTACAGATTGCGAATGAGAGCAGTATGGTCTTTGATCAACATGCCATGAACCATCTTCAGTAGGGTTCCACACATGAATATTTTTATTACAATCTCCTGTCACTAACCTACAAGAAGGAAAGCACATTTAACTGTGTCATTGTGACCTTGTAATTAGGATACAGTTCTCACCAAATCTCTATAAACTCTATTTCAAAACAGTATAACCATTCGGCCTCACTTGAACATCTTTAACAATTGCTAACTTCATTAATTACCAAAAACATATTGTTTTCTGTTTTTAAGATGACATGTACTGTACCTTCCTTGAACCGTTTGTGACCAATCCATTGCAAATCCTTCTGTCTGTAAATTAAAATATTAAGGAAAAAACAGGAGATTAGAGTAATTAAACAGAAAAAGATAGAAAAAGAAATAAAAGAATAGAGGGAAGAAAGACAGAATGGTTTTATACTGTGGATAAAGTTAGTTGTGTTTTTCACCTGGTGTCCTGCAAAGGAATAGAGCGGTTTAGTGCCAGCTGTGTTCTTCGTTGTTGAACTTCCATCATCAATACTAATCATTAGCTCTGATACGTCCCATACATAAACTTTACCAGTCTCTGACCATGTTGCAACAAGCTGGTGACCTGGTATACTGGCATGCTAGAGACATAAACACAGATTTGTATAATAAGGGTCATCTAAATGTTAGCTGAACCTGAGATGTATTGAGTAAAAGATTAAGTGGGACTAAAGAACTCATTTATTTGATTTATTAAATTTGCCAATGAAAAAATGTACAATACAAAAAAACAACTACAAACTAGCCTAGAAAGAAAAATGGCAGGGACACCACAACAGCAATCGCCAGTTACTGTGGGCCCTGTGTATGCATCGCTTAGAATAAAAGCAGAGTTTAGGATAAGTGAAAGATGGTGAATTAGGTCAACTGAGGTCAGTTCAGCTCAGCTGACATCAGCTTAAAATACTGTCTGACATTTTGAGTGGAAACATCAGAATAAATTAAATGTGATAGGCATTGCTTAAAATGTTTAAAGACAGCAGCTTCAGCCTTATGTCTCATCATAGCTCAGAAATCAATCGACTAATACCAGTACAGTACAACAAAAAGCAAGTAGCAACCCTCAGTCAGTCTTGAGTTGGAAAAACCCCTCACCAAAAGACAACCACTAAACCAAACTTACTCGGATACGATTCACTGGTCCATCGTGTTTTATTTTTTGTGTTAATAATTCTGGTTCTTCATCGATTATATCATCATCATCACCTTTAATAATAATTAACAAAATAAAACAGCTATATGTAACAAGCTGGCATTAAGTTTTGGGGTGTTGGTGGCACAGTGGTTATAGTGCACGTGCCTTTCACCTCTGCGACCCGGGTTCAATTCCTGCTCTCAGAAGTTATCTGATTAAAATTTCACCTTAGCCGCATGTGAGAAGAGTGCCTCCAGTTTGACTCTACCAAACATCGCAGGTTTCCTCCGGGTACTCCAGTTTAATTTCCTCCTGTAGAAACACTGGACCAATGAGGGATGGCCCTTACTGGACCTCTAGGGAGAACAGTTAACTATTAACTGATAGAGCTATCCAGTATAAATGTAGAGCTATCCAGTACAACCTGTTCTAAGTAACATACTAACGAAGAAGCTGGTTTTTACTTGTCAAAAGAACTATCTTTAGTAAGCTTCGGCAGCAATATATAAAATAAGCAAGCAAAATATAATTTATGCAACAGCTTACTATCTTCTTCTTCCATTTCATGAAGATCTGACATTTTCATGACGATTAAAAAATTTTGCTTCCCATCTTGGGCCTGAGTGCCAGCAGCAACATACACCGTCATGGGAAACTGAATGAAAAAGACAATAACATTTGTTTAAGCTGTTTGTGATTATACTGGCTGCAAATAAGCAAGTTATCAAACAAGGTACTTTAACTAATTTGTCATCTTCTAACTACAATGTACCTCAGTTCTGTTTTGTCCCAGTTCATCAGAAAGGACGTCAAAACTTAAGCATGGTGTACCAGCTTGGGCCTAGAAGTTAGAATACAATTTTAAACTACAATGAATCAGATAAAATATTGTGCAAAGTACTGTATTATGCAAATGTATTAACACTTTGAGGCCTCAGGTCCTCTCCCTGTGCTGGATAAAATCATCTGGTATTTGCCAGAATAAAATACTAAAGACTCGTCTTCAGGCTTCAAAGTGTTAACGAGATAGGTCTTAACACTTTGAGGCCTGGACCTCTTCTTGTGCTGAATAAAATCATCTGGCATTTGCCAGAATAAAATACTAAAGACTCGTCTTCAAGCTTCAAAGTGTTAAAGAGATAGGTCTTAACACTTTGAGGCCTGGACCTCTCCCTGTGTTGAATAAAATCGTCTGGCATTAGCCAGAATAAAATACTAAAGACTCATCTTCAGGCTTCAAAGTATTAATACAATAATTAAGGACTTTACATACAACATGGTACATTTTATAAGCTGAACTGTCAAATGTTAATTCTTCTCCTTCTTCCATTGGAGCACCAGGCAGATAGACCTGAAATAATAGCAAAGAATATAATGTACTCACCATCGTTGGTACATACTATATTGTATAATAATAAAATTGACAGTGCTGTAAAATATCCAACCTCTGATTCCTTTAGTTCTGATTCTTCATCTTCTTTCACAGCAGCACTTTCATTGTCTTCATTGGTTGCCTTCTGCTGGTTTTTCTTTTTCTTCTTCTTCTTCTTTTTCTTCTTCTTACTTTTCCCACTCACCTTACCTGAGCTCTGTTCACATGCGACTGAAGAATGTCCTAAAGACCAAACAAGACACACATATATACTGTAGTTCAGTTATTGGTAAATTTTGCATACCAAAACTATACTATACCTGCCTCTACCTACCTACCTACCTACCTACCTACCTACCTACCTACCTACCTACCTACCTACCTACCTACCTACCTACCTACCACCTCCCGCTCTACCACTTCCCTCCATCCCACCTCCCACCTTCCCTGTACCTCTCCCCACTACCTCCCTCTTTACCACCTCCCTCCCCTCCCCTACCACCTTCCTCCCTATACCTCTCCCTCCCCCTATCACCTCCCTCCCTGCACCTCTCCCTACCACCTCTCTCTCTACCACCTCCCTCCCTACCACCTCCCTCTCTACCACCTCCCTCCCACCTCCCTCCCTACCACCTCCCTCTCTACCACCTCCCTACCACCTCCTTCTCTACCACCTCCCTCCCTACCACCTACCTACCTACCACCTCCCTCTCTACCACCTCCCTCTCTACCACCTCCCTACCTACCACCTCCCTACCAACCCCTCCCTCTCTACCACATCCCTACCTACCACCTCCCTACCAACCACCTCCCTCTCTACCACCTCCCTATACCTACCACCTCCCTACCTACCACCTCCCTCTCTACCACCTCCTTCTCTACCACCTCCCTCTCTACCACCTCCCTACCTACCACCTTCTTCTCTACCACCTCCCTCTCTACCACCTCCCTACCTACCACCAACCTACCTACCACCTCCCTCTCTACCACCTCCCTACCACCTCCCTACCCACCTCCCTCTCTACCACCTCCCTACCTACCACCTCCCTCTCTACCACCTCCCTACCTACCACCTCCCTACCTACCTCCCTACCTACCAACTCCCTCTCTACCACCTCCCTACCTACCACCTCCCTCTCTACCACCTCCCTCTCTACCACCTCCGTACCTACCACCTCCCTCTCTACCACCTCCCTACCTACCACCTCCCTACCTACCACCTCCCTCTCTACCACCTCCCTCTCTACCACCTCCGTACCTACCACCTCCCTCTCTACCACCTCCCTACCTACCACCTCCCTACCTACCACCTCCCTCTCTACCACCTCCCTCTCTACCACCTCCCTCCCTACCACCTCCCTCTCTACCACCTCCCTCTCTACCACCTCCCTCTACCACCTCCCTCTACCACTTCCCTCTCTACCACCTCCCTCCCTACCACCTCCCTCTCTACCACCTCCCTCCTACCACCTCCCTCTACCACCTCCGTCCCTACCACCTCCCTCCCTATCACCTCCCTCCCTACCACCTCCCTCCATACCACCTCCCTCTCTACGACCTCCCTCTCTATTACCTCCCTCCATACCACCTCCCTCCATACCAACTCCCTCCCTCCCACCTCCCTCAACCACCTCCCTCTCCACCTCCCTCCCTAAAACCTTCCTCTCTACCACCTCCCTCTCTACCACCTCCCTCTCTACTACCTCCCTCTCTACCACCTCCCTCTCTACTACCTCCCTCTCTACCACCTCCCTCCATACCACCTTCCTCCCTACCAACTCCCTCCCTACTACCTCCCTCTCTACCACCTCCCTCTCTACTACCTCCCTCTCTACCACCTCCCTCTCTACCACCTCCCTCAACCACCTCCCTCCCTAAAACCTCCCTCTCTACCACCTCCCTCTCTACTACCTCCCTCTCTACCACCTCCCTCTCTACCACCTCCCTCTCTACTACCTCCCTCCCTAAAACCTCCCTCTCTACCACCTCCCTCCCTACCACCTCCCTTTCTACTACCTCCCTCTCTACTACCTCCCTCTCTACCACCTCCCTCTCTAAAAAATGCAAAAGCCAAGTCCTTAAAAATCATTCCCTCAACCACCTCCCTCTCCACCTCCCTCCCTAAAACCTCCCTCTCTACCACCTCCCTCTCTACTACCTCCCTCTCTACCACCTCCCTTTCTACCACCTCCCTCTATACCACCTCCCTCCCTACCAACTCCCTCCCTCCTCCCTCACCACCTCCCTCAACCACCTCCCTCCCTAAAACCTCCCTCTCTACCACCTCCCTCTCCACCACCTCCCTCTCCACCATCTCCCTCTCCACCACATCCCTCTCTACCACCTCCCTCTCTACCACCTCCTTCTCCACCATCTCCATCCCTACCACCTCCTCCCTTTAGCACAAGAACGTTTGGCAACCCAAGGGACATGGTAACTGATTCTATTAAACATATAAATACAACTATTTTATTTATAATATTCCAATCCAATGTCCCCTCATCACCTAAATCCTCAACATTATCAGCATCCATATTGTTGTCTTCCTCATGACCATCAACACCAACATCCATTTCATCTAAGAAGCAACAAGACGTCCACTTTAAAAAAATATCCTGCTTTGTTTACTTCGATTTATTCCAGAAATTACACCTTATCTTTCCACAGATTGCGTATTATTAAAAAAACACAGACTTCCTTGGTATTATATAAATTCATATCACTGTAAATTTAAAATGATTACGAACTTTTTTGAAGGAAAAGACGTGATTTAAAATACTCAATTTTGGTGTTACCTTTATCCGCCATCTTGGAAATCAACACACGTGCTTCTCATTCCGGGGGGTCGGCACTCGATTGTGACCGCCAAACTGACATTACGTCATTTTCTTAAGAAATATTTTCAACAAAACTAGAAAAATAGTTATTACTCTAACTAAATACATAACCATAAGCACAAAAACTAATCTTGAAACTAATCCTGAGCTTTAAAAACCCAGTAATTCTAGCCTTGTAAATGAAGGGTAAAAGCACTCATGTCAATTTGATAGATGGAAACAAGTATGTAGCCATTCCGCGGGGTCAAGTTGCTGTCTGTGAAACAAGATGGCGTCCCAAGAAGACGAAAATGAACTTAGTGTAAAGATGAAGCCTGGAATAGTTTATTTTAGTCGTCTGCCGCCTTTCATGAAGCCGGCTAAAGTTAGATATATATTTTCAAAATATGGCGAGATTGGAAGACTGTATTTACAGTTAGAAGGTAAGAAAAAACTATATTATTTATATGTTTTATATATAATTGTTTATAAATTATATATTATTTTTTATGTTTAAAAATAATTTTAATGGACATTGGTGTACAGAGGTAATAGAGAGGGAGGTGGGAGGGAGGGAGGTGGTGGGGAAGGAGGTAATAGGTAGGGTAGGGAGGTGATAGAGGGTGGGGAAGGAGGTGTTAGGGTGGGAGGAAGGTGGTTGGGAGGGAGGTGGTGGGGAGGGAGGTGGTAGAGAGGGAGGTGGTAGGGATGGATTTGATAGGGAGGTAGTAGGGAGGGGGAGGGAGGGAGGTGGTGGGGAGGGAGGTGGTGGGGAGGGAGGTGGTGGGGAGGGAGGTGGTGGGGAGGTGGGTGTTGTGGAGGAAAGTGGTGGGATGGGAGGGAGGTGGGAGGTGGTGGGGAGGGAAGTTGTGGGGAGGTGGTGGGATGGGAGGTGGTAGGATGGGGATGGTGGGGAGGGGGTGGTGGTAGGGAGGGGTTTGGTGGGGGTTGGGGGAGGGGGAGGGAGGGGGGAGGTGGGAGGGAGGGAGGTGGTGGGAAGGTAGGTGATAGGGAGGATGTGGTGGGAGGTAGGTCAATGGGGAGGGATGTGAAAGTAGTGGGGAGGGAGGTGATAGGGAGGGACATATACTATATCTTTTACATGTATTGTGCATTTCAGACCCTATGAGACGTAAACGTCGTAAGAAACATGGTGGTAATAAAGGAAAGTGTTTTACCGAAGGTTGGCTTGAATTTAAGGATAAAAATATTGCAAAGGCTGTGGCCACATCACTGAATAACACAATTGTTGGTTAGTACACTATACCGTTACTGTATGTCATTTGGTAAATTACATTGTAGTTTTTATCCTCTTCTTTTGCTAAATAAAATTGATTGTTTTCTACAATAATTGTTTGGTTTAGGTGGAAAGAAAAGGAACTATTATCACGATGATATTTGGAACATAAAATACTTACCAAAATTCAAGTGGACTCATTTGAGTGAAAAAATAGGTGAGGTGTTGTTGCTAGCAGGTCTCAGTTGCAGGTGAGGTGAGGTTGCTAGCAGGTCTAAGTTGCAGATCTTCAAGTACATCAGCCATGTCCAATCTGATATTTTTAGAGAAGTATAGTATAACACAAACAACCTTCCTTTTAGTTTAAATGTTATTGGCCAGCTCTGACAGGAATGAGTCAAAGACCTGATTAAGTATTTTTCTTTATTTTTTCTAGCCTATCAACAGGCTGTGCGAGAACAACGAATCCGTACTGAAATATCGCAGGCCAAACGAGAGGCTAACTTTTATTTGGAAAACGTTGACAAACAAAAAGGTTTTCAAGCAATGGAAAAACGAAAGAGGAAAAGGAATCCTGAAACCAGTACGAAGGTAATTGAAATGAGTTACCCCTCTCGTGACAACACTGATTATACATGGATCTAATATTGTAATAGCAGCTTTGTTTTTCAAAATTGTTTTTATGATTTCTGCTATATAGCCAGTTAAATTAGCAAAACTTTCAAGTGAACATTCGAGTGACAAAACATCGTCATTTAATCCTGCTAATAGAAGGAAGGCCCAAATGAGTACAAGTTTACTTAAGAAAGTAAGTTTTATAACAAATGCACTGTCAGTGACAGATTTCCTGTGACACTGGGAATGGGATTATAATAAATGTTTCCAACTGAATGCTAAGTTGTGATAATCACATGATGTTGGTGTGAATGTGATCTTTTTTAGATTTTCACTGGTGGGTCATGTTAGCTGTTTAGAAAACTAAAAGACATTGAAAATTTGGTGAAAAGATGTGTGAAGGAATTGTGGAGGCTTTTGAGTACATGAAGTACGATGAAAAATGTCTGGAAATAATATCAAAAGTCTATATATTTACCATACTGTGTATAAAGCCAAGTGTTAATTTTCATTTGTAACGCTAGTATAATCTGTTAACTACTAAAGATTTCTGTTTTCCTATTGGTCGAAACTTTTGTATATGCAAGGCATACGCAGATGTACAAGTGGATTTAGCCCTCAATGATGCAAGATTGTAAATAGTGGCTAGCTGGCCCTTATGAGGCCAGGATACCATGCTAGCCCTAGTAGAGCATTTCATTATTGACCCAATAGACCTTATTCAAAAATGGCCACTGAATTAGATTCTTTTATGTGCATATAAATTAGCCCTTATGACCTTGTTTTAAAGTAAAAATTATTTTGAATTTCACACATGAAAATGAGTTCATAAGGGCTAATTTATATGTATATAAAAGAATTTGAATTCGGCGGCCATTTTTGAAAAAGGTCTATGACGGGCACATTTCCAGGAGTTCTCCACTTGACAAGATCATCTGGCATTAATTAGTGTAAAATAAAGTATATTATAATATAAAGCAATGTTGTAACACTCATTGTGAAATTCATTAATAATTCATGAGTTTTGCAGCCAATCCAATTTCAGAAATTACATCACATGTATACCCCTGTAAACCCCATACAAACCACTACAGTAGTGCTTGTAACTAATTAGCATCTCAATATGATTATCCCAAAGGGATTTTTACTATTTATTCATTTCACAAGTTGTTTACAACACTCGCGTCCTTGTTGTATTGAATATACAATCACTCGCCTTCGGCTTGTGATTGTATAATTCAATACAACACGGCCGCTCGTGTTGTAAACATTACTTATGTAAGGTTAGCTTGGAAACTAAGGGCCCCACAGTGAGGGCCTGTACAAGAATAGAGTACAAATACAATATTATAATAATAAAATGCAAGTTAACTGCCATTATTGACATTTTGCCATTCTATTTAGTCAGAGCTAATTTATTATGGGGCCATGAATGATTGATCCCTTGTCCACAAGTCATTTTTTTTCAAGTCAATTTTTTATTCGCACAAGATCAATTATAATATAGTTACATTGTTGTCAGTTGTAAGAAAAGAATACAAAATTTAGATGTTATGCAGTGGTCAAAATAGCATTAGCTTTGAAGTTGACCACTGCCACTGGTTGGTTACATAATTGCCGAGCTAATAAACCACATAAGAGACCAGTAAAAAAAATTTAATCTCTTTGATTACAAAACCTGTAACATTGTCATAGTTTTTCAAATCAAGATTATTTTTCTTACTGGTAACTCAACTACAGCTACTTTTGGAAACACACTTAGAAGTGTGATTACAGTTGCATGTTCATATAACTAAAATGTTCAAAATTATTCAAAATATGGTGACATTGCATTATCATCTTTATTTCCTACTTGGGTACCATTGGATTTGTCAGAAAATATCCATGGTCCACCACTTGCAGCTGGTGGCATTACACCAGCTTTGTAAACACAACCAAACTGTTTCGCCTTGAATGCACCCCACCTCTCTGCCATTTTACCTAATGGGTTGCCACTACTAGGTACTGGAAAACCAATAGAGTTCCATTCTGGAGTTGATGTATCATTTAATATCTGAATGCGTCCCACAATTTCATCAACATTCTTTCCTGTGATTGGATTTTTGTCAAGTATAATCCTTCCTTTATCATGCTTGGCTTGTATGTTGTTGGGGTCCCATTGTGGATCAACAAACCATGCCGACCCTTCACCTCCTGGTATCTGCGGGTATCTTCCAAAATGTTCAGTATTTGGAGGAATCAAACCAGGAATAAATAGAATATTCTTTGCGGTTTCATTGCCTCTTTTCAGACAATGTGCTGCAGTGTAGATGGTGTTGCCGACTGTTGGATGTTCTACACACGTAAAAACGCACAAGCTGTTACAGACCTGCAAGCAAGTTGTTACAAGGCTGTTCAACAGGCTGTCACCGTCATGTATTCGCACTGGCTGTCCCAGTCTGTTAACATGTCTGTAACAGGTTGTTGACAACTTGTAACAAGGCTGATGACTCCAACAGACTGATGACAAGTTGTTCCAAACAACCTGTTACCGCTCTGCACTCAACAAGTTGTTAACAGGTTGATGCTAACAAGGTTGTAGCAGCTTCCTGAATGAACAGCATTGTTACAACCTGTTAACAGCCTTGTTACAAGCCTGTTGCGAACACATCCTGTTGACAAGCTGTGAGATTTTTACGTGTGTACAACATAAGCAGAAGCATGACTGTCACGGCTTGAGCCTGAAGGAGTGACTTTAGTGTAGAACAATTTCCCTACACTTTGATACGGGAACGTTTGCACTTTAGCATCACTAACTATTTGTAGTGGTCCAGCAACTGGGACATGAGAAATGAAGGGGTTTTTCATCTTTTCAGTATAGTAGTGGATGTTTTCAACACTCGGATGATGATCATAAGCTGGTTCCTCGGGTAGTGCTGCTGCTTGTCGTTCAGGAGTCCAGTAATCAAGAATCGCTTGGGAATGGGACAATACTATGTCTATGATGGCCACTTCGTCTTCAAGCTCTGTAAACTCGATATTTGGTTCGGGCTCAGCAGCTCGCATACGTTGAGCAGTCCAGTACGATAGGATTTGACGACTGTGTTCGTTACTGTCTGCCATATATTTCTGATCACTTACAGGAAGGAACTGTCTCTATTTTTAGCCGAAATTGTCTTATTACCTTCTCAACCAAAGGGAGCACGCAAGACAACCTCGTACCTGTCCTTCGCTTCATTTTAGGCCTAGGTCAAACGTCGCTCTTCTCATGCGCCGAATCAAATAGATGTATTAAGTGCTACAGAAGAGCGACGTTTGATTCAATTAAGTGCAGCAGAATGGATTAAGTGCGGCAGAGCTCACTTGGAGCGGCAGGACCTGTCGCATAATGCGACACTGGAGCGACGCCAAGTCATACGTCGCTCTTCTCATGCGCCGAACTAAATGCATAAATTATTTTACCTTAAAATTCGGGCTGAACAAGAACTGAGCATGTGCAGATACTTGACGCAAGGCTACTAAACGTAGATCTGGGTACGAGAATGCGGTAGAACCAGTGTTGCCAACCTTGGGATTTTATCCCAAGATCTTGGGATTTTTTGAAGGAGTTGGGATTTTTTTGGGATTTTTTTCTCAGGGATTCAACCTTGGGATTTTTCTTGGGATTTTTCCAGAGCAAACAGTTTCGGTTTTAAAAAGCTGATTTCAATGTTAATTGTATTTTTCTTAAATTCACGTGATCATTAGATCATACTCCACTAGCCTTAGCCAGCCCCTGCGTTCTTTATGTATGCGTTTGATTTAGAGAAGATGAAGTACTCTATTCAAATGAAGTATCACTGATACAGTGGGCTCCGATAGCTATATGTGTGAAACAGCGGTTTTATCGAACTCGGCTACTCGCACAAAACGTCAACAACTTAGGTAAGTAAAGTTTATTTTATTTTATACAAGAACTATCACATTCTAACGTGCTCCCTTGAAACATGATGTCGATGCCAACAACGAAAAAAATTTGGAACATGCGTACTCAAACGGCGATAGAGACCTGGGAAATAGTAAGTAAATGAAGCTGTGAACCTTGGGATTTTTTGGTAAAAAATAGGGAATCTTGGGATATTTTCAGACCATTACTGGGATTTTTACGAAACTTGACTTGGCAACACTGGGTAGAACAAAGACAAAGTCAACCAACTTTCACATTGTTCGAATACGCTATATCGTGTCGGTTGTTTATGCCAGAAGATAGCATCGTTGAAATATATCCTGTAAGTGTGTTGTTAGAAATGCCATGATCTTTTATGTAAGTTGTAGTTCAGGTTCCTGCGGCTGCGTTATATCTAAATTTTTTAAATGTCCAAAATGTTCACACTATGTTTTGAAATATATTTGTTTTCCTGATTTTTGAAGTAATTATTGTGTGAACATTGTGGACGTTTTAAAAAGTTCCACATAACGCAGAAACGTAAAATATGCATCAAAGGAAAGCTTATGAAATTTCTAACAACATATGTACATGATATTTTCCAACAATGCGTAGTTAGGAAGTTATTAAGCATCTTCCACGACAGTCTGACAAGTAACACTGAGACAGAACGGCGGTCAGACTTTAAATTTATTGGCGGCCCGTCGTCAAACTAAAATGAAACTCAGTAGTTTTAAATTCGAGCAATCTATTTGGTGCAATGTATAGATTAAAGACTCATTGTCACTCGAGACGATAGCATTATTTATACTTGCTTGAGAAATACAAAATAGAGATGCACTTTTTGTTTACTAAAATAATTAATTAGGAGCGACTCTGGAGCGACGTTTGATTCCATGTCGCTCTACAGTCGCTCCAACGTCGAATCTAATTGTATTTGATTCGGCGCATGAGAAGAGCGACGTTTGACCCAGGCCTTATATTCACCCTATCGAGGGGCGGGCTACGTAGCCTGCGTGCAGACGCTTGTATTTCCGGTGATTAATATTAGGCCTGGGTCAAACGTCGCTCTTCTCATGCGCCGAATCAAATACAATTAGATTCGACGTTGGAGCGACTGTAGAGCGACATGGAATCAAACGTCGCTCCAGAGTCGCTCCTAATTAATTATTTTCGTAAACAAAAAGTGCATCTCTATTTTGTATTTCTCAAGCAAGTATAAATAATGCTATCGTCTCGAGTGACAATGAGTCTTTAATCTATACATTGCACCAAATAGATTGCTCGAATTTAAAACTACTGAGTTTCATTTTAGTTTGACGACGGGCCGCCAATAAATTTAAAGTCTGACCGCCGTTCTGTCTCAGTGTTACTTGTCAGACTGTCGTGGAAGATGCTTAATAACTTCCTAACTACGCATTGTTGGAAAATATCATGTACATATGTTGTTAGAAATTTCATAAGCTTTCCTTTGATGCATATTTTACGTTTCTGCGTTATGTGGAACTTTTAAAACGTCCACAATGTTCACACAATAATTACTTCAAAAATCAGGAAAACAAATATATTTCAAAACATAGTGTGAACATTTTGGACATTTAAAAAATTTAGATATAACGCAGCCGCAGGAACCTGAACTACAACTTACATAAAAGATCATGGCATTTCTAACAACACACTTACAGGATATATTTCAACGATGCTATCTTCTGGCATAAACAACCGACACGATATAGCGTATTCGAACAATGTGAAAGTTGGTTGACTTTGTCTTTGTTCTACCGCATTCTCGTACCCAGATCTACGTTTAGTAGCCTTGCGTCAAGTATCTGCACATGCTCAGTTCTTGTTCAGCCCGAATTTTAAGGTAAAATAATTTATGCATTTAGTTCGGCGCATGAGAAGAGCGACGTATGACTTGGCGTCGCTCCAGTGTCGCATTATGCGACAGGTCCTGCCGCTCCAAGTGAGCTCTGCCGCACTTAATCCATTCTGCTGCACTTAATTGAATCAAACGTCGCTCTTCTGTAGCACTTAATACATCTATTTGATTCGGCGCATGAGAAGAGCGACGTTTGACCTAGGCCTTAATCACCGGAAATACAAGCGCCTGCACGCAGGCTACGGGCTACGGGGCCGAAGGAAATCCGTGCCTGCGATACAGTAATGATATATACTGCATTCCAAAATGGCTGAATATATATAATGCATGGCACCCACTGATCTCAAATAATAGATTTGAGATCAGTGATGGCACCCCACCCCCAGCCACATGGAAAAAGACAAGTCCGGTTGTCTGTATTTGCAGGCTATCGTCTGCTTGTCTGTAGTTGCAGGCTATCATCTGCTGCCCAGTAAGACAGGAGATTGGGGTTGTCTGTATTCTGGCAGGCTATTAAGTTAAGGAGCATGGTACAAGGTTGATGAGTGATGTGTTGGGGTGATTTTTAGCTATACCACTGCCCAAAAACAAGACAATTACTAGTTTGAAATTGGTCATTAATGTTAAAGACGTGACTATATTACAAGGTTGATTTCAAATGCTACTCAATCTAAGAATTAAAGAACAACTAACAACAACCTTTTTTAGGTTGTCCAGGGGGTTGTTCATCGACTATTTCAACACCTCGTTTTCTCCCTGAGGCACCTCTTCCTGATCTCCTTTGACCATTACTCCCTGACGAGTCCTCCACAGCCACCATATCTGAAAGAGTTGAAAAGAAAAACATCCCATTATATCCCATTTCACAAATGGAGCAGCCTTCTCTCTTTTTTATGTTCTGAAATCTATGTAACTATATAAGTCAACTGATAATTTATCATTACTCTTACTTTTTGATAACTCTAGGAACACTTCATCGACTCCTTTGTTTAATTTTGCAGATGAATGTAAATGTTTGGCCCCCACTGATTTAGCATACCTGAAAAATAAGAAGAAATTTATCAAAAATAAGAGACTAACTTTCTATTTGTTCTAGATCAATTTTGCTGGTGTTGGTGTTGTTGGTGTTGGTGTTGCAGATGGTGGTGGTGGTGTTGTTGGTGTTGTTGTTGGTGGTGGTATTGTTTGTGTTGATGCTGGTGGTGTTGATGGTGGTAGTGTTGTTGTTGTTGTTGTTGGTGGTGGTGGTGGTGGTGTTGTTGGTGGTGATGGTGTTGGTGGTGGTGGTATTGTTGGTGGTATTGTTGGTGTTGGTGGTGTTGGTGTTGATGGTGGTGGTGGTGTTGATGGTGGTGGTGTTGTTGATGTTGGTGTTGATGGTGTTGGTGGTGTTGGTGTTGGTGTTGATGGTGTTGGTGTTGTTGATGGTGGTGGTGTTGTTGTTGTTGGTGGTGGTATTGTTGGTGGTGGTGTTGTAATTGTTGTTGGTGGTGTTGTTGGCTGTGTTGTTGTTGTTAGTAGTGGTGGTGTTGTTCTTGCTCTTGTTATTGTTGGTATTGTTGTTGTTGGTGGTGGTGTTGCTGCTGTTCTTAATTTACAACAGTGCAGTACTAAGAACTTACGCCTCTGCTTCATCTGCATCAACATGTCTATCCTTTTCAAGATCAATTTTATTTCCTGAAAAGGAATGAAAGCACTCAACTGCAAGAACTACGTACTGCTACACACTGCACACACATGAAAAACTTACCTACTATACACAGACAAATATCATCCCCTAGTATTTTCCGAAGTTCTTTTACCCAGCTTTTAACCTTTCAAGAAAATCAAGAATCAAATATAATTATAACACATCTAATTTTATGTAACCATGACCATGAACTATACCTAACCATACCTATTATAACTATACTTAACCTACTGGTGAACATACCTACTGCTGAGTGGTGACCATACTTACTGGTGACCATACCCACCATATTGATGACCATACCTACCATATTGGTCACCATACCCAGCATACTGATGACCATACCTAACATATTGGTCACCATACCCAGCATACTGATGACCATACCTAACATATTGGTCACCATACCTACTGGTAACCATTACTGACTGGTGACCATACTTAGCATATTGGTCACCATACCTACTGGTAACCATTACTGACTGGTAACCATACTTACCATATTGGTCACCATACCTACTGGTAACCATTACCAACTGGTGACCATACTTACCATAATGGTCACCATACCTACTGGTAACCATTACTGACTGGTAACTATACTTACCATAATGGTCACCATACCTACTGGTAACCATTACTGACTGGTAACCATACTTACCATATTGGTCACCATACCTACTGGTAACCATTACTGACTGGTGACCATATGGTGACCATATCTACTGGTAACTATACCTGATTATACAAAACCATTTGAACAAATTAAATGAAAAAGTTCTTACTTTCTGAAAGGAATCCTCATCTGTAATATCGTAGACTAATATAGCACCATTACTGAGAAAAAAGATAAAAAGTCACAACCAATAACTACTTGTTCTTTGCCTGTCATGATACAGACACAGGAAAAATGAAATCTATTATTTTGTTAGGTCTCATTGCTAATACCTGTCCCTATAATATATTGGCCCTAAAGCATGAAATCGTTCTTGACCTGCCGTATCCTAAAAAAAAAGTAAAGTCAACAAATATGACTAAAAACTATGGTAATTGTTCTAGCTATTCATAAACTTAATACACTGTTGCAGGTATATTTAAGCAAATTTCTCCTCCCACCTTATAATTTTACATATTTGCCTATCACCATTTATAGTTACAGTCATTTGCATGCACCTAAGTGGAAACACCACCTGTCGAAACATGTTCAAAACATGTTAAAAAGTTAACCATTTTGAAATTGACAATTGGTTAAGGGCACAAACATGTACGTATCGAAGGGAAACATGACATGTTTCCAAGGAAAACGTTTATGTTTGACATTGAAATAGAACATGTTTTGACAGGCAGTGTTAATTCCACTTAAGTGTAAGCAACTGTAAGGTTGCACAAATTAAGGTGTTTGAAACTTGGCATTCATTGGATGCAACCTATTATTACCAATCTATTATTACCAATCTATTATTACCAATCTATTATTACCAATCTATTATTACCAATGTCATGTTGCTACAGAGCTTTGGCAAAGTTTTGAAGTCATTGATTGAAACTTTGCCAAAGCTCCATAGCAATAACAATATGTTGCCAAGGCCAAGTTTCAAACAATCTAATTAGCACAAGCTGCAAGCTCAACTGTAAAAGGTGGTAACACAACATGATTTTACTCGCCAAAGCGAGAACCCTCAGACATCCTAGGCAACAATAGGTTAATAGAAGCTTAAGAAGTGATTAACCCATTCCTGCCTGAGCTGGACTGCTCCTATTTTATTTTACTCTGCCTAACGCTAGATTATTTGACTCATCAAAAAGAGATCCCTCATCCATAATATAGCAATTATTACAAATCTATATAGCTGGCTATATGAATTGCTATAATACTAATATAAGTTATATTTAAGCATCGCCATACAAAGCTTGAAACATTGTGGCATTTACCCAAATTGATAAATTAACTCGTTTGCCTTCTATGTTGAGCTTTTTGGTGAGATACGATGCCTGTAAGATAGACAGAAATATGATATAACAGAGAATAATTGTTATTTTAATATACAGTATATAAACAACTCTAGAAATATTAATAGATTCCAACCACATGCAAGTTAAAAGACAAACATTGTTTCTCAGAGGATAAGAATCATTATATATTTGTACAAAATATAAATGATTACGAAATGTGTCATAAATTATAAAGCGGTTGCAGTTTACGTCAAGGAAAACATTAGTATTCTTGGCTAATATACTGTAGATGTTATTTTACAACACGTGAAATAATTGAACTAACCTGTAGTGTTGTGAGATGTTTATCATTGAACTTGTCTTGACAATAACGTAAGACCAGAGATGTTTTTCCAACACATCCTTCCCCCAAAAGTACAATTTTAAACTGGTATCGTCCAGCTGCTGCGGCCATTATAGTAACCTTGACACTTCTTTAAACATTAACTTTGAATCAAGCTTACTAGATGTTGATCTCAAAGCCTGGCATGTACAATATTAAATTGAACAAGAAAATGTTCTTTACAAATTACCCCACCTCCATCACTATCACAAGATTCAGCACAGTTCGAGGAAGTACAACTACGTCATTGAAATATAATCCGAATATCGTACGAATACAGCCCGAATATGACCCGAATATATCCCGATTATTGTCCGAATATTGCCCGAATATGGCCCGAACATCGCACGAATATAGCCCGAATATATAACCCGAATATAGCCCGAATATTGTCCGAATGTAGTCCGAATATATCTCGAATATTGTCCGAATATAGCCCGATATAAGCCGAACATAGTCCGAATATAGTCCGAATATACCCGAATGTAGTCCGAATATAACCCGAATATAATCCGATTACACCCCGAATATAGTCCGAATATAGCCCGAATAATGGGATACTTAGGGATATAGGGGAATTTTAGAATTATCCTAAGATTATCCCAAAGGTTCATTTGGTTTCGGATAAAAATTGCGATTTGAAAAAAAAGTCGAAAATTAATAATACGGATAAAAGGTGAGTACTTTTTTACCGGTAAAATATCGAGTCTTGGATACTTGCACATGGTTGAATGTCAAAGAAGAGATTTTAATTTGTGATATATTTTCGAATAATGGTAAGTTTAGATTGAATTTTTTCACCAGAAAGAGGCTGCTTTTATTATTGTTTATTTCTCCTCAGTTTAGTAATGTTTGTTTTGTTTTTTAGGTGTCGTTAAATCCCGTACAGATCTACAAAGCTGGAGCTGATGAAGAGAAAGCTGAAACAGCTAGACTGGTAGGTTTGTTTGAATTGAAAATATTCTCAGTTCTTAAAGACGTTATTGCCAGGAAAATACTGTTTAAATTCACTTAGTCTGTACACTTATTAAAACTCAGTTAAAATATTCTCTTAGTAAAATAATTTTAAGTTTAATTTCCATTTCAAAATAGTACATTGTATTCAGTATAAAAGTTATAGAAATATATGTTACAAGAATTATTTTCAATTGTGCGGGGTAATTGTACATTTTAACTCTCACTGGTTTGTTGTTTTAACTAATTTGCAAACTTGTACAACTGCTGTAATGTACTGTAGTGTTTTTCTGAACTACTTTTATGGATATAAATAATTTATCTGGGGGAGAAATTTACCCAGGGTGGGGCAATATTACAGTTGATTTCATCACATTACTTTACCGCCATGTGTTGCGAAGTTTGTTGTGAAGTTCAGATATTCATTCAGAAGTTCAAAATTACGTTGCCAAGGTTGAAAATCATCCAATCAAATTGTGAGCTTTGGATCAAAACTCATTCTGATTGGATAATTTTTCAACCTTGGCAATGTAATTCCAAACTTCAGAACGAATATCTGAACTTCCCAATGAACTTCGCAACACACGGCGGTAAAGTAATGTGAAATCAACTGTAAAATATTAAAAAAGTATGTAAAAAAGTATGTAAACTAGGTATTTAGGGCCTGTTCACTTAGGCAAGTGACCTTGAAGGGGTAATCGAAAGGGATAACTTGGTCTGAGCAATAGGATAACCCGAGTGCTGTGTGTGTGGGTGGGTGGGTGGGTGGTGGGGGGTGGGGGTGGGGGGGGGGGGGTGGTTGGGGGGGGGGAGGTGGTAGGGTCAACTTTTGTATAATTATACATACATATGTAATTATGCTGTTACCAGGGATAACTCGAGGGGAAGTGTTCACATGAAAGCTAGGGTTATCTCAGGGCCAGGGATAACTTGGTAGTTGCATTTTATCATATGAAATAGGGTCAATTATTATAGGGTCAATATTGTTAATACTGTCATCTTTTAAAATATATAGAAAAGCCTTCCTGACAGCTTTTTTGTCTTGTAAAGTTTTAGAGCTCATTTATTTATTTATTTATTTATTTATTTATTTATTTATTTATTTATTTATTTATTTATTTATTTATTTATTTATGTCTTTATTTATTTATTTATTTATTTATTTATTTATTTATTTATATATTTATATATTTATTTATATTTTCTCCATGTTGTTTGTTTATTTATTTGTTAGTCATCTTTTGTTGGGGCTATTGCGATTGGTGATCTTGTTAAAAGCACACTGGGGCCTAAAGGAATGGTATGTATATTTATATAATGTATATACAGTATATTGATAAGGATAAATCAATTCATACATGATATTAGCAGTGATGTTTTGCTAATTTTAGAAGTGGGGGAACGCTCTTGAAAATCAAATGGGTGTGGTCACTCGATTGGGCGTGGCCAATGGCCATGAAATTAAACAAGCGGGGGTTTAGTCTAATAGACATGCTTGTTAAAATATGTCACATTTATTCTAGTTAAACAAACAATATATTTGATAATTATATATTACATTCTGCTTATAAACGCCGGCGACAAACTGATTTGTAATTTAAACTACTGTTTGATGTAAAAATGTCTGAGCTTTAAAGTAATTTCCAGACGGCTTGCTTCGTAGTTGTCTCTTCATTATCTTCCAACTTGCGTTTCTTTATTCTTTGATCATCTGCTGAATGATGGTTTCGTAGCCAGGATTTGGTGTAATTATATCCTGCTGGCCTGTTGGGCTGCTGCCTGACGTTATCCGCACTTATGACAATAAGTATTTATCTAAGTGGACGTCAATTATCAGACTCTAGTATTTTTGTGCTAGTCTGCTAGAATTTTCTGCAAGTATATCAAGTTTCAGGGAGATTAAAATAGTGACAAAATTACGTTCTGAAGTATTTCCACGTAGGATGCTGAGCAATTATTGCCGAAAATAACACGTATGTAGAACAAGTGATAGCCAAAATTATTTGGACGGCGTCGAACGGCGTTCACTGAACTTCACTCATATTTAATCCCTGCCAGGGGAACGGCGTTCCCCCATGTTTGATTTTGGCAGGGGGGACGCCATTCCCCTGGTAAAAAAGATGGGGGGACGGCGTTCCCCTGTGTTCCCCCTGGAAAACATCACTGGATATTAGCCTGCGTACCAGAGGTTTTTCAAGCTGCATGGCACCCAGGTTAAAATGATATCAATGTTTTTTAAAATTGAACTTTAATAATTCCTGAATATTTTTTTATTTATTTTTCTAGGACAAGATTTTGCAGTCCCTTGGTCAAAGTTGTGACATTCAAGTGACTAATGATGGTGCAACTATTCTGAAATCTATTAGTATTGATAATCCTGCAGCCAAAGTATTAGTTGGTAAGACTAATTTTATGCTGGAAATTTCCACTACTACACAAGACAAGTATCTATTTTTACATCACAGTAATCATAACACTACAATTATATATATTTATTACAGTCTGTAATGTTGCCTTTAGTATGCTGTATATAAACAATTATGATGCTAATGTTTTTAGATATTTCAAAGGTTCAAGATGATGAAGTTGGTGATGGTACAACAAGTGTTGTTGTCCTCGCTTGTGAGCTTTTGAGGGTAATATTATATACGTATACATATATATACAGTATATATATATATATATATACCAAAAACAGTATGTAATATAAAGGTCGCTAAATTGGCGTAAGGTTCAAGAGCGCTCAATACCATTGTAGGCAGAGCGGGATAATTGAGTTTAACAATCTTCAGAAGATCGCATAAGCGTGAAACTCAGAGTAGTGACTCAGCATTAAACTCAATTATATATATATATATATATATATATATATATATATATATATATATGTTATGCTTGATGTAGTCAAACAAACAAAAGGACTTTGCAATTTAGCAACATGCTGCAAGCAAGATTGATTCACCACACACCCAGCCCTTGGTCCTTTTCAAATTTACATAGTTTAACTTTTTACCATTTAGGAAGCAGAAAAATTAATAGCATCTAAGATTCACCCTCAGACGACAATCCTTGGCTGGCGTAAAGCCGTCAAAGCTGCACAACATGCGCTTAAACAATCAGCTGTTGATCATGGGAATGATGAAGAGAAGTTTCGAGAAGATCTTATGAATATTGCTAGAACAACTTTAAGTTCGAAGATCTTGGTGCATCAGAAAGATCATTTTGCAAAACTTGCTGTTGATGCAGTTCTTAGATTAAAGGTATTCTTAATACTAAATGCTAGCTGTTTCATTTCATCAAGTTCACAAATTGGGGGAAGGGGACACATACATGAATAATATTTAAGGGTGACCCTTGCGAAGCATTGGGTCATTCCAGAAAACATCCACACCTCCCCCACGAAGGAAATGTGAAGTTGACCCCCTCCCCCCTTCGGACGTCCTAGTACATTTTACTATTATCAGAAGTTGATTTACCCCCCTCCCCTCCCCGGATGGCACAAATTTCCTCTGTGGGAGGTATGGATCTTCTGGAATGACCCATTCATACATCATACAATACAGTCGCTTGCACCTAGTGGAAACACCGCCCATCAAAACATATTCTATTTCAACATCAAAAATGAAGATTTTCTTTGGAAAAATATTATGTTTCCCTTCGATATGTACATGTTTCTGCTCTTAGCCAATCACGTCTTGACAATCCCACAGTGTGAATTTCAAGATGGTTAACTTTTGAACATGTTTTGATGGGTGATGTTTCCACTTAGGTGCAAATGACAGTAACCCATATGGGTGTTAGAACAGCCATAAGATGAATGCTGAATTAGGAGATTTGATAATAAACTGTTTTGTGTAGGGAAGTGGTAACTTAGAAGCAATTCAAATCATAAAAAAACTTGGTGGAAACTTGGCAGACTCTTATTTAGATGAAGGTACTGTAGGGCTAAAAATTAATTGTCAATATAACAAGAAAAGTATATCTTCCCAAGGATAAAATGTATTATAATTGTAGTGTGGTGTAGTGTTAGTGTTAGTGTTAGTGTTAGTGTTAGTGTTAGTGTTAGTGTTAGTGTTAGTGTTAGTGTTAGTGTTAGTGTTAGTGTTAGTGTTAGTGTTAGTGTTAGTGTTAGTGTTAGTGTTAGTGTTAGTGTTAGTGTTAGTGTTAGTGTTAGTGTTAGTGTTAGTGTTAGTGTTAGTGTTAGTGTTAGTGTTAGTGTTAGTGTTAGTGTTAGTGTTAGTGTTAGTGTTAGTGTTAGTGTTAGTGTTAGTGTTAGTGTTAGTGTTAGTGTTAGTGTTAGTGTTAGTGTTAGTGTTAGTGTTAGTGTTAGTGTATTATGTATTGTATTGTGTATTATATTGTGTATTATATTGTGTATTATATTGTGTATTGTATTGTGTATTGTATTGTATTGTAATGTATTGTATTGTGTATTGTATTGTATTGTGTATTGTATTGTATTGTATTGTATTGTGTATTGTATTGTGTATTGTATTGTGTATTGTATTGTGTATTGTATTGTGTATTGTATTGTGTATTGTATTGTGTATTGTATTGTGTATTGTATTGTGTATTGTATTGTGTATTGTATTGTGTATTGTATTGTATTGTATTGTATTGTATTGTGTATTGTATTGTGTATTGTATTGTATTGTATTGTATTGTATTGTATTGTATTGTATTGTATTGTATTGTGTATTGTATTGTATTGTGTATTATATTGTATTGTGTATTGTATTGTATTGTGTATTGTATTGTATTGTATTGTATTGTATTGTGTATTGTATTGTATTGTATTGTATTGTATTGTATTGTATTGTATTGTATTGTATTGTATTGTAGTTGATTAGAAAATAAATTTTGATGTGTGTAGGTTTTCTTCTTGATAAAAAAATTGGTGTTAACCAACCAAAGAGGCTTGAAAATGTCAAGATATTAGTGGCAAACACATCCATGGATGCTGACAAGATCAAGGTATTTGACATACTAAGAAGCTGAAATGGCAGAAAGTACTGCTTATGATCAAGACTGGGTTGGAACAGAGAACAGAGATGAAGATGATAGTTAGATCGATCACTTCACAATACCAACCACACGAGTTCCGATGTGATGTCGAATAAAAAGAATAAATTCTTCAATTGCCGACTCAACTGTTTCTGGTTTACAGTGCAAGAGGTCATTCATTCCGATTTCAAGAAGCAATATATCAGGCTTAAATTGCTTAAACACTGACAGGTCAAACTGTTGTAGTTCTTGTACAGTCGGATTCAATGGATGTGTGGTGTATCTTTGTGGGATAGAGTGCCGAGTGTGGAGTTGAGAGAAAGAATGGGGATTGAGTTGGTGAGTGATGTTTGTGAGGTGGAACCAGTTGAGATGGCTGGGGCATGTATTACGGAAAGATGATGGTGACTGGGTGAAAAAAAGCATGTCATATGAGGTGGAAGGTGTGAGAGGAAGAGGAAGGCCAAGGATGACATGGAGTCAGGTTGTGGAGAGGGACATGAGAGAGTGTGGTCTAAAAGGGGAGGATGAGAGAGAGAGAGAGAGAGAGAGAGAGAGAGAGAGAGAGAGAGAGAGAGAGAGAGAGAGAGAGAGAGAGAGAGAGAGAGAGAGAGAGAGAGAGAGAGAGAGACAGAGAGAGAGAGAGAGAGGCATGAGAGAGTGTGGTCCGAAAAAGGAAACATTGTGCAAGAGAGAGAAGTGGAGGAAACTGCTTTGGGTAGCCACTGGCTAACCCTTGTGTGAGTGGGGAAAATGACTGTAAAATGAGTGTTGTTGTTTTGGGGGCAAGGTTGGCCGAAGTAGGAGAGGGAGCTGAGCAGAAGTTGCCACTTGTACATTTTGCAAAGGAAGGAAGCGAGGCATGGAAGTGCCCTTTAAATTAAAAAAAACAACAATCTGTTAATTGACAGTACTAATGTAGGTCCACAGAAGTGTCCTTTATCTTACAGTAGGTGGCTGCCCCTGGCCTTTTGTTTTTCTGGAGTTTTCGTATTTAAACAGCTAGGAGAGCTGGGAATTCTGAAACAATCTGATCTGTGCACCCAAATTGTTATTTAAGGTGTTTGGTTCCAGAGTTCGTGTTGATTCAACAGCAAAGATAGCTCAACTGGAATTAGCAGAGAAGGTAATATAACCTAAATAGTGTAATAAAAGTAGTGTGCTGCGTAGGCAGTGTTGAAACAACAATCGAAATATGGTATAGTAGGTTAATACTGCCGAAACAGAGAACGTAAGTGGTCTAACGTTTCGAGCGAAGGCCCTTCGTCAGAGAGAAACGTGACAAAGGGCCTTCGCTCGAAACGTTAGACCACTCACGTTCTCTGTTTCGGCGGTATTAACCTACTATACCATATTTCGATTGTAATATAACCTAGACTTTCTGAAAGTCCTTTCCAAACATTTTTGATCTTTCGATATTTTTGACCTCCTGCTTTTCCGCGCTCTCCCGCTCGCCCGCCTTTCCGCTCGCCCGCCTTTCCGCTCGCCCGCCTTTCCGCTCGCCCGCCTTTCCGCTCGCCCGCCTTTCCGCTCGCCCGCCTTTCCGCTCGCCCGCCTTTCCGCTCGCCCGCCTTTCCGCTCGCCCGCAAAAGGCGGAATTGGAGCAAGTCCAAATATAACCTTGAACTCAATAATTCAAGAAGAAAAGAAAAGAAATTAGATTTCAGATATTGTTTGTACGATGTGGTCTAAACTTTCTCTGCTCCAAATATGTTTTTAGGAAAAAATGAAGGATAAAGTTCAGAATATATTAAAACATGATATCAACTGTTTTATCAATAGGTAAGGTTAAGGGCTAGCTAAACGCTTTCAACATTTCATTCAACATTTCATTCAACATTGTTGAATTCAACCGTGATTCAACATGTTGAAAGCGTTTGGCCACCCCTGTTGAATGATGTTGAATGATGTTGAATGATGTTGAACGTTGTCGAATGGTGCTGAATGATGTTGAATGATGTTGAATGATGTTGAATGATGTTGAATGATGTCGAATGATGTCGAATGATGTCGAATGATGTTGAATGATGTTGAATGATGTTGAATGATGTTGAATGATGTTGAATGGTGTTGAATGATGTTGAATGGTGTTCAATGATGTTGAATGATGTTGAATGATGTTGAATGGTGTTGAATGATGTTGAATGGTGTTGAATGGTGTTGAATGATGTTGAATGATGTTGAATGATGTTGAACGTTGTTGAATGATGTTGAATGATGTTGAACGTTGTTGAATGGTGTTGAATGATGTTGAACGAAATTTGAACATGTTCAAATTTTCGTTCAACACGCGTTCAACATTTCTATTGTCCTCAAAATGTTGAAAGACGTTGAACGCATTTGGCCACATTTCATTCAACTTTGTTGAACAGAGACATGCGCCATGCGGGATATTGTCGATTCCAGCTTTTGTGGTAGCCCGCGTTCAATTAATTGTCATTCATGAATGTTGAACGATGTTGAATTCATTTGGCCACTCGTGCTTTCAACATTATTCAACATCGTTCAACAATGTTGAATGATGTTGAATGCGTTTGGCCAGGCCTTCAGAGTTTGAACTGTACTTCCTCTGCTTCTGTAGTTTGTTGTGTATTACTGTATTTCTGTAGCCTCTACTGAAACGTGAGAAAAATCTAGCGATAAAAGTCGCTTATTCTCGATTTATATTTGTTTGTTGGTAATATAACGAATGTTTTTCCCAAATCGATATGATTAAATTCCATGAAAGCTAATTATAAAATAACATGTATACTACGCGTGCCCTGATTGGTCAATTGCCGTGTTTGGATCAGAGTATCCAAACACGGAAAATTCCCACCAAAACGATTTTTTGAAAATGTCGGACAGTATATCATATTCACTTGTGATTATTTTATAAAAGAAATACCAAATGTTTTTTTCCGTGTTTGGAGACTCTTATCCAAACACTTGGGAAATTGCTCGACTTTCGAAAAGCTAAAAACACTCGCTATACGGCTCGTGTTTTGTTACGCTTTTCTCCAGTCTCGAAATTTCCCGCGTGTTTGAATCAGAGTATCCAAACACGGAAAACCATTTGGTATTTCTTTAATAAAACAAGTTTTCAGTTCACATTTTTCGACAAAAAAGTGTCCTCACGCTTCAGTAGCGACTACAGAAATACATGAAAAAATTGACGAAGCGCGGCCAGGATTATACATAATGAACAGACAAGCGTTCTCTGACAAAATATTTAGATTTAATTCGAGCTTTCGGCTGCCAGACTGCAGCCTTCAACAGGATAATAAAAATGAAATATAAAACCATATATACATACAAATATTATGGAACGCCTAGTAATCTGATACAATGTTAATAGCCTAATGAGTTATTTTATTTAGTATAATGCTATACTGTTCGGGTAATGGTTTTGAGTTATTGTCCGATTCAGGAATCAATGCCGTGTGCCAAGACTCTAGTGTTTTCCTTGTCCTGTAGGTTCCCTTGTCAGTGACTTTGCCACCTTCGAAGTCGATTCTATGGCCATTAGTCCACGCATGGTTTGCAATGTTTGAACCCGCTTTGTTTTGTTTAGCGAAACCGGAAGATGTTTTGATACACGAAAAAAGGAACACATTAGAAACGCTAAACAAAACAAAGCGGGTTCAAACATTGCAAACCATGCGTGGACTAATGACCATAGAATCGACTTCGAAGGTGGCAAAGTCATTGACAAGGGAAGCTACAGGACAAGGAAAACACTAGAGTCTTGGCACACGGCATTGATTCCGGAATCGGACAATAACTCAAAACCATTACCCGAACAGTATAGCACTATACTAAATAAAATAACTCATTAGGCTATTAACATTGTATCAGATTACTAGGCGTTCCATAATATTTGTATGTATATATGGTTTTATATTTCATTTTTATTATCCTGTTGAAGGCTGCAGTCTGGCAGCCGAAAGCTCGAATTAAATCTAAATATTTTGTCAGAGAACGTTTGTCTTTTCATTACAGAAATACAGTAATACACAACCAACTACAGAAGAAGCGGGAAGGTGTTTCCATTTTGAATGTAAATTTAATGGTAAAATATAATCCCAGTGTGCTAAGATCAATTCATTTTATTTTCTTCAGGCAACTTATTTATAATTATCCTGAACAACTTTTTGCTGATGCTGGTGTTATAGCTATTGAACACGCTGATTTTGAAGGAGTGGAACGCTTGGCTCTTGTTTTAGGTTTGTTATAATGCAAAATATTGGAATCTGAATGAGCTTTGTGAAGATGGCTAGGAAATGAAAGAGATAGAAATGAATATGGAGAGAGGGGAGAAACGAATATGGAGAGAGGGGATTGTCTTAAATGTGAGAAAACATTTTTGTTTGTAGGTTCAGAAATTGTGTCAACATTTGGAAAACCAGAACTCGTTAAACTGGGTCACTGTAAACTAATAGAAGAAGTTATGATTGGCGAGGATCAGGTTTGCATTTTTTATCATTCAATTTCACGTTCGTTCGTTCGTTCCTTCCTTCCTTCCTTCCTTCCTTCCTTCCTTCCTTCCTTCCTTCCTTCCTTCCTTCCTTCCTTCCTTCCTTCCTTCCTTCCTTCCTTCCTTCCTTCCTTCCTTCCTTCCTTCCTTCCTTCCTTCCTTCCTTCCTTCCTTCCTTCCTTCCTTCCTTCCTTCCTTCCTTCCTTCCTTCCTTCCGTCCTTCCGTCCTTCCTTCCGTCCTTCCTTCCTTCCTTCCTTCCTTCCTTCCTTCCTTCCTTCCTTCCTTCCTTCCTTCCTTCCTTCCTTCCTTCCTTCCTTCCTTCCTTCCTTCCTTCCTTCCTTCCTTCCTTCCTTCATCTGTTCGTTCATTTATTCATCCATTTAATTCGATTCATTCATCCATCCATCCACTCATCTACCATTCCTCCATCCTTTAATTCATCCATGCATTCATCAATTCCTCTGTCCATTCCTCTATTCACTTATCCTTTCATTTATCCTTCTATCCAATCGTCAATAATTCACTCATCTGTCCATCCACTCGATCTACCATACCTCCATCGTTTCATTCATTTCTCCATCCATTCATCCATCCATTTATTCAATCACTGATTCATCAATTCCTCTATCCATTCCTCCATTCACTTATCAATTCATTTATCCTTCCATCCGATCATCAATTCACTCATCTGTCCATCCACTCCATCTACCATACCTCCATCCTTTCGTCCATCCTTTCATTCATCCTTTCATTCATCCTTTCATTCATCCTTTCATTCATCCTTTCATTCATCCTTTCATTCATCCTTTCATTCATCCTTTCATTCATCCTTTCATTCATCCTTTCATTCATCCTTTCATTCATTCCTCTATCCATTCATCCATCCATTTATTCATCCATTCATTCATCCATTTATTCCACTATCCAATCATACATTCACTCAGTCATCTACTCATCCATCTACTCCATCCATGCCAGTGCATTTATCCATTCCTCCATCCTTTCATCCATCCATTTCTCTATTCATTTATCCATCCTTCCATTCATCCATCTATTCTTCCATCCATCCATGCATTCATATTTTAATTTTTTGTCTGTTTTAGTTGATTCATTTCTCAGGCTGTGCTTTGAACGAAGCGTGTACAATTATTATTCGAGGTGCAACGCAGCAAATATTGGAAGAAGCTGAGCGTTCATTACACGATGCCTTGTGTGTCTTGACACAAACTGTTAAAGAAACCAGAACCGTATTTGGTGGAGGTACTTAAAATCCCTATGAAACGAAATTTCACCTCAGTTTTTTTTTAAGATTGTATTTGGAAGAACACCTAAGATGATGAAAAATGGCTTTTACAAGCCTTTCAAATCTTATAAAATTTGCAATCTTTTGGTGCGGCGCTTAATCGAGAGCGGCGCTTATTAAAAAAGTTAACAAAATGCTCATAACACAACTTTAATTATCCATAGAAAAACCCAATAAATTTAACCCAATAATTTTCATAATACCCAATAGCACAATAAATTCAAAAAAGAACGTCAGCGTCCTGGTCATCGCCTTCTTCATCGTCGCCTATCCATAGATGTGGATCAGAGGCATCTTCGACATCTGAATCAGAGACCTCAAAAGGATTTGTGTCTGGCTCTTTTAGGATGGACAGCTGCGATCGAAGTACCTCGCGACCTTGACCGGCGAAAAACTCCAGTGATGTATTAAAGATATGTTGATATGTTAGCGTATCGGTTTGTGTTTTTTTTGCTGATTCATCTTTTTCGAAGGTGCGGCGCTTATTAAATTATCCTGCTTCTGGGTGCGGCGCTTAATCAGGAGCGGCGCTTAATCGAGAGCGGCGCTAAATCGAACATTGACGGTATTGGCTATGCAATTTGAACAACGACATCACACGTTGTATGTGAGAGAAAACGGAAAATCAGTCATATCTTTGAATTGGTTTAACTACACGAAACCACACATTGCAGATGTAATCAGACCATACCCCAAGGAAAATTCTCAACGTTTGATTCATTTTAGTCAAACCAATCCAAAAATATAACTGATTTTCCGTTTCCCACATATAACGTGTGACATTGCTCAAATTGCATAGCCAATAACTCAAGAAAGGGATAAGATTTGAAAGGCGTGTAAAAGGCATTTTTTATTATCTTAGGTGTTCTTCCAAATACAATCTTAAAGTGCCACTAACCCCCCAAAAAAATTTTCGCAAATCTAAAAGCCCTTATTGAGTGGATTAGTCCAGTGAATAAATTATTGGTATTGGACATTTCTTTGGTCTTCTATAGACCACCAAAGTTGCAAAAATTGGCATATGAATGTCCCAAGGAGGAGAAGGAAAGGGAATGGGTATATTCCTGGTGTGACGTCGGACAAGCCAAACAAGGAACTCATTTGAGCTCTGTCTGCTGAATGCATAGAATTTTTACATTGAGTTAGTTGGGCCAAAATGAATTTTCAACCCAAAAAATTCTATGTATTCACCAGACAGAGCTCAAAGGAGTTCCTTGTTTGACTTGTCTGACGTAACACCAGGAATATACCCATTCCCTTTCCTACTCCACCATGGGACATGCAGATGCAACTTTGGTCGTCTACAGAAGATCAACAAAACGTCCAATACCAATAATTTATTAACTGGCCTAATCCACTCAATAAGGGCTCTTAGATTTGCGAGAAAGGGGTTAGTGGCACTTTAAAAAACTGATGTGAAATTTCGTTTCGTAGGCACTTCAATGTAGTTACGTCTTGTTTATGATACATCTTAAATAATCAAGTCTATACTGTACATAGAAAAGGACTTCTAAGTTTGTGGCCTAAAGGAATGATCATTGTTAATTTTTAAGGTGCTTCTGAAATGCTCATGGCTAAAGCTGTTAGTCATTTGGCGAGCAAGACACCTGGCAAAGAATCCATTGCTATAGAAGGCTTTGCAAATGCTTTAAGACAGGTAAGTTGAGGTTCATTTGTGAAGCTGCAGTGAGGTTGTTCAGTTTGTGAAGCTGCAGTGAGGTTGTTCAGTTTGTGAAGCTGCAGTGAGGTTGTCCATTTGTGAAGCTGCAGTGAGGTTGTTCAGTTTGTGAAGCTGCAGTGAGGTTGTTCAGTTTGTGAAGCTGCAGTGAGGTTGTTCAGTTTGTGAAGCTGCAGTGAGGTTGTTCATTTGTGAAGCTGCAGTGAGGTTGTTCAGTTGGTGAAGCTCCAGTGAGGTTGTTCAGTTTGTGAAGCTGCAGTGAGGTTGTTCAGTTTGTGAAGCTGCAGTGAGGTTGTTCAGTTTGTGAAGCTACAGTGAGGTTGTTCAGTTTGTGAAGTTGCAGTGAAGTTGTTCAGTTTGTGAAGCTGCAGTGAGGTTGTTCAGTTTGTGAAGCTGCAGTGAGGTTGTTCAGTTTGTGAAGCTGCAGTACGTACTGTACAAGGCTTGAGACAACAGGACACTGGTTGAAAGCTCAGTAGATTTCTCTCTGACGAAGGGCCTTCGCTACGTTCTTTGTTTCGGCAGTATATCTAACCTTACTATATTTCGATTGTAGATAAAAATAAATATGTTATTTCCAGAAATTGTTGTGTACTATTAAGACAAAATGTTTTGTTTTTCAAATATCACGCTATCTTCATTCTTGTCCAATGTAGATTCCTATTATAATAGCTGATAATGCTGGATACGACAGTGCTCAACTGGTCTCTCAGTTAAGAGCAAAACACAGCAATGGAGAAAATCGCTTTGGTTTAGGTATTTCAAATTTTTTTTCTTATAATTGTAAATTTAAATTTATAACTTTGCAGGTTAAAATACTTTTCAATTAACTCATTGCTGCCTAGGATGTATGAGGGTTCTCTCTTTGATGAGTAAAATCGCCTGGTGTTAGACAGAGTAAGACGTTTTTGCCTTTTTGGCTAGCTCAGGCAGGAATGGGTTAATCACTTGTTAACTCATTGCTGCCTAGGATGTCTGAGGGTTCTCTCTTTGATGAGTAAAATCATCTGGTGTTAGACAGAGTAAAACAATAAAGGGACCATTTTTGACCAGCTCAAGCAGGAATGGGTTAATCACTTGTTAACTCATTGCTGCCTAGGATGTCTGAGGGTTCTCTCTTTGATGAGTAAAATCATCTGGTGTTAGACAGAGTAAAACAATAAAGGGTCATTTTTGACCAGCTCAGGCAGGAATGGGTTAATCACTTGTTAACTCATTGCTGCCTAGGATATCTGAGGGTTCTCTCTTTGATGAGTAAAATCATCTGATGTTAGACAGAGTAAAACAATAAAGGAACCATTTTTGGCCAGCTCAGGCAGGAATGGGTTAATCACTTGTTAATTCATTGCTGCCTAGGATGTCTGAGGGTTCTCTCTTTGATGAGTAAAATCATCTGGTGTTAGACAGCGTAAAACAATAAAGGGGTCGTTTTTGGCCAGCTCAGGCAGGAATGAGTTAAATTCTGATGTATTCAAATTTGAACACTCAGACCGATACCTCGGTGACTGTACCCCATTTATAATAATATAAAGAAATGTAGTTTTATTTTGTTGTTTTGTTTTCATGTTTTAGATATGAGGAAAGGAGGTATTGGCAACATGGTTGATCTTGGGATAACGGAGTCTTATAAGGTCAAACTGCAAGTACTGTTGTCAGCAGCAGAAGCTGCGGAGATGATCCTCAGAGTTGATGACATAATAAGAGCCGCGCCAAGGTAAGTAACCTGGAGAGAGGATAGCACAGATGATCTTATAGCCAAGTATGAAGAAGACTGCATAATTTTTGAGGCATGGCTGTCACAAACTGTCAGTGCCTCTCACCACTGAAGTGAATTAGGTCGAATGGGGTTAGTACTTGGATGGATGACCAGGATAATCCGTTCACGCTATCACAGGATTCTTGTTATCCGGAAGAAGAGTTATATAGAATTCACTGTGTTCATCAGCCAATTAAATATCGGGGGGGGGGGACGGATTATCCCAGTCTCTCGTTTCCCGGGTGGGGAACGTGGGCTCTGGGAACGAGATTGAGCCTTACTCAAAACACACCTAATTACATAAGACACGATCTGACGCATTTATACGGCGTTTCGGAACAAGCCAAGGCTTGTGTAAGACGCGAAAATAAGTCTTTGTACCTTGCATTATCAGGTCTAGTATAAATGGCTATATTATCTAAATACTATACTTTGTACATTGGAATTGGATGTGTACACCATACTACTGTTGATAGACTACATAATTACTTTGGCCAGAAATAAACTGATTTATTTGCATAATCCTATCTGACAGACATTTCATTTGTTGTTGTTTTTTTTAACATGAAGTAATGATTTCCTTCCAGGCAACGCAATCCTCGTGAAGATTATTGTGGTTAAAATATGGAAGCTATCAACTGGGCAAGTATTGATAAGGTTAGGTACGAACTACATGTAAGGGATGTGAAGCAGAGAGGACATCGATGTTATAATTTTAGATATTTCACCGTCTACCTCAGAACATATTAAAGTGATCTAATATTGTAATGATTCTTGGCATTGATATATGGCTGAAGTTTGAGCCGCTAGTCAAAGACTAAAAATAAATGGTAGAATTCTTTACATGAACCCGTCTCCAAGGGACACTGTTTGTTGTTATTTGAGTATTGGAATGTCCGATATCGCTCCAATGTTCTTGCTAGTCAGTCGATTTATAGAGTGAAAAGTCTATATATAATATTTCTCAAAAAATAATTCATGAGGAAAACTTAATGAAATCATAGTTAATAGAAAATATACATGGTTTGGAAACCCGGCAAACTTCAAAGCGGTTAACAATCAAGCTACGATTCATCTTGAAAGGTACACGAAGGTGCCAAATCCTTTGTTTTAGGTTTATTAATATTTAAACAGTACGGTTGAGTGATTGAAGCCAAACGTTGCTATTGGATGATTGTTTCATTATACAGGGTGTATCAAAAAAAAGGCTACCCTTAGAAAATATAATTAACATTCTTTTCAAATAACCTATTGTATATTGACAGCCCTGGACACCTCTGAAGTCACGGATGCGTAAAAACAAATGGTTTTATACACCTGGGAAATTAAGATAACTTGAAGTGTATGCATGGTGAAAGGAGGATTCCGAGCAGGAAATCTTACTTGAAATGCGTTCTGCACTGCGGCTATACTTTGTGTCTGGGTATAAGTTACTACAATAAATACGCGTTGCTCTGTGGTCAGTTAAACCATTTTTAATCGAACTGATATGAATATAATTAACATTTTTATTTCAGTTATGCTCCTTCATACGTTTAGAAGTTATCGTAATTTCCCAGGTGTATACGACCATTTGTTTTTTACGCATCCGTGACTTCAGAGGTGTCCAGGGCTGTCAATATACAATAGGTTATTTGAAAAGAATGTTAATTATATTTTCTAAGGGTAGCCTTTTTTTTGATACACCCTGTACAGAAAACACAATATGTTCAGTAACCATGAAAGTGCAAAAATTTCCATAAACCTGAACAAAAACATAAAACAATGACTTTTGTGAGCTTCCAAACCATGTATATTTTCTATTAACTATGATGAAATCAAGTACCGAGACGTTGTTGTGAAATGTGGTAATAAACGCCCATAAATTAAGACAAGTTTTACCTCAAATTTATCTTTAAATACTGATTTGTTTGAGAAGCCATACCATACACTCGAAAGCCGTTTATTATCTGATTTAAAAACACCTCGGAGTGAGTTAAAAAACTCGGCTATCACCTCGTTTTTCAACACACTTCTCGGTGTTTTCAAATCAGATAATAAACGGCTTCTCATGTATGATATATTATCCATGAAGGGAAAAGCCCTGAGGTGAAAGACAGTTAAACAGATATTATAACATAGCTTTGGCATAGCAACGTTTTTGATTGGCTGTCGTGCGTGCTCCATTTAACAATTAGACAACGAGTCCGAGTTGTCTATATGAGCGAATAGTCAACGAAGGCGAGGCCTGAGTTGACTATTCGCTCATAGACAACGAGGACGAGTTGTCTAATTGTTTTAGTATACACCCTGTATCTACTCTAAAAAATACAGTTTTTCTAGTGCAAACTGACGAAAATGTTGTGTTATTTAACCACTCGTGAGCGGCAAGTAAAAGCAGATTTATTAATAAAATACGTTTAATTGTATTTCGTTCCATACCATTAAAAATCTTCATGCCATATTTTGTGGCGTTTTTAGTTTTCTCGGGGATAGAATTTTCTATTAAACTCTCAAGAAATTCCTCCGAAACGACTGCAAAACGAGAGTTTAATGCCATATTTTTTCAGGTTTGTTTTCATTTTTCTCAAACGTTGTCCATCACGAATACACAACGGTTGAGTAGCCAGTCAGAATGCAGGATTTGTAATAGACGATGGTTGGGTGTATACTAAAACTCAATGGAGCACGGCAAAAAAGCGCGGGAAAAATAAAGTTTTAAATTGACTTTTTATGGCCGTTTATATTATCAAAATACTGAGTCATTTAGTTTTATTGAGTAATAAAGAACAACGACCCAGAAGACATAAACTGGGTCTGGGTAACCGAGTTTAAACTGTCCCTTTTGGTTGGATTTTAGTGAACAAAAAAAAAGACTTGGCTACGAAAGTAGAAAAACACAACCAAAACGATTCGCCGACTTGTGAAAGGATTTAATGCTATGTTATAAAAGAAATGGCTCATGGTTTAGTGTGCTCCATCGAGTTATGGATGCACTTGGGAAATTTGGAGAGCACTCAAAAATCTAGAGTTGGTCTCGGCCACGCCTCGACCAACTCTTACGATTTTTTCGTGCTCTCCCAATTTCCCGCGTGCATCCATAACTCGATGGAGCACGCTAAACCATGAGCCATTTCTTAAGTGAAATATGTCATCAATTTCCTTATCCAATATGACAAAAAATAGAGTTTTGGATAACGTAAAGTGAAAAGTTGGTAAATAAAATACTGATGCTTCGAACAGCCTTTTACTCTAATGAAGGACTCAATCTCGTCCCCAGAGCCTGCGGTCCTTTTACCCAGCGGCAAGGAGCCATCGGCTCTGGTCGGAACGAGGTAAAGCTGAATTTTGATTGGCTGAAAAATCCGATGGCTCGAACTTTGAAAGTCCGCGTTTTTCCGACTCACGGACTCGTTCCGGCCAGAGTCGATGGCTCCTTGCCGCTGTGCAAAAGGACCGCAGGCTCTGGGGACGAGATTGATGAAGGACTCCGCTTGAAACGTCAGAATTTCGTTACTAAAAATACCAACAGTTCACTTTGTTTTCCAATTGTGAATCAAAGATTCACTGAATAGGCGTGGAGTCGATTATTTCTAATGATTCAATCATAGTTACTAGCCTATGTACAAATGCATATCATTAAAATAATGAATAATAATGAATAATCACAATAATTATAATAAAATCCACATATTATAGAGAAATAATTTTTTAAAGATCAAGAATGTCTGCACGAGTGCAGCAAAATGTTTTTCAGAGATATCTGTGAATCTGAATTTGAGATGTAGTAATATTATTGAATTGAATTGAGTTGAAGTCTGGATGGTTTCTTCAGAGTGCCAGTTAGCCACTGTAACCAGAATTATAACGATCCTATGAAGAGATTTAGAATGACTGTCATTAGAAAAATATATAGTTTTACGATTCACTAGACTTGGTTTACACACCATTGCAGTTTCACGAAAAACTTGCACTGTGTTACACGCAACACTTTAAATATGTACACGCATGTACGCAGTGCGTATCTATTTTTATATGTTATGTTAAAATTTTCAATTATGAAATTAAAATGAATCGTCAAGTAACTAATTTCACTTACTTGTATCGTCGACAGCACGCCAGATGCCACATTGCTTATCTAGAAAGAAAATCAGTTTTTAGACATTTTGTTAAAAATACAGTGCCATTTAGCCGTGAATTTACTGCATGTAGTTCTGTAGCGGATTATATAAATCTTACAAATCCAATCTTAAAAAATTTGAGCGAGCGATAGCGAGGTTTGATACTTTACCGTAAAGACCGAACGGTCGAGGTTATTAAGTAGCTTATTATATGGCACTTTTTATTTCAAAATCAATCTTGTATTTCTTGGTCTTCGCTTCCTTTAACGTCGTCAACACACCGAATTAGCGTTATTTTCTTCTGTTTCTTTCTCGTCTGGATACTAGAATTTACTTTTATAATGTTCATCGTCGTCTATTTCATCTATTTTCGCCGTTTTTCGGCAATAAAAGTTCCTTTTTGGGATTTTTTGTTTGTTTCCAGTCGTAGGGCATTACCAATTTTCATAATGCCCGTGGGCATTACGGAGAAATCTCGCCCCGTCAGCAACCAATCACAGCGCGCGTGATTTTACCGGAAGTAATCCGTGCCATATAATAAAGGTTTATAAAAAAGAAGGTAAAAAATTGCGTTTTGTTTTCACAAAAATAAGACCAATTTATTTGGCTATCCAAGTATGTGAGCTGTGATGAGAAGTGTATTCCTGAAGATGTCATTAAATGGCACAGCTGTGGGCAATTCTACATGATCTGAGCTCAATTATAATGTAAATTATACAGTCTAATAGCAATAAATCTAGTTCATACTTTGCTTCAGCACTGTTTCAATGAACTTACAACAAACTCACCTTTTCTGTCATTCTGCCCAGTCCTTCTCGTATCTGATACATCTCGGGTGATTGGAAAGATGAGCCACTACGTTGACCTGAACACAAAACATGACATGTTAAAAGTTAACACGAATGTTCAACGGGTGACTTTCTGTCTGAGCTGGCCAAAAACGACCCTTTATTATTTTACTGTGTCCAACACCAGACAATTTTACTCATCAAAGAGAGAACCCTCAGACATCCTAGGCAGCAATGAGTTGACACATGATTAACCCATTCCTGCTTGAGCTGGTCAAAAATGGTCCCTTTATTGTTTTACTCTGCCTAACACCAGATGATTTTACTCATCAAAGAGAGAAACCTCAGACATCCTAGGCAGCAATGAGTTAACAAGTGATTAACCCATTGCTGTCTAAGCTGGTCAAAAATGGTCCCTTTGTTGTTTTACTCTGTCTAACACCAGATGATTTTACTCATCAAAGAAAGAACCCTCAGCCATCCTAGGCAGCAATGCGTTAACAAGTGATTAACCCATTCCTGCTTGAGCTGGTCAAAAATGGTCTCTTTATTGTTTTACTCTGTCTAACATCAGATGATTTTACTCATCAAAGAGAGAACCCTCAGACATCCTAGGCAGCAATGAGTTGACAAGTGATTAACCCATTCCTGCTTGAGCTGGTCAAAAATGGTCCCTTTATTGTTTTACTCTGTCTAACACCAGATGATTTTACTCATCAAAGAGAGAACCCTCAGACATCCTAGGCAGTAATGAGTTGACAAGTGATTAACCCATTCCTGCCTGAGCTGGTCAAAAATGGTCCCTTTATTGTTTTACTCTGTCTAACACCAGATGATTTTACTCATCAAAGAGAGAACCCTCAGACATCCTAGACAGCAATGAGTTCAAATTTGCCTCTAAGTATCAATGGGTAAGGGTGCCTTAGGGAAATACTTCCTTATACAAGCCCCCCAGTCAGTAAATAACAAACTATGTCCCTTACCTGAAGGGCGTTGTTCTCCAAACAAGTCAGCACTGGATATCGCAGACGCTCCTGACATTCGATCTAATTTAGATTTCGCTTCATATGATTCCTAAGATGAAATTTATATTTAGAAGAGGCACTTGAAAAGTGGTATGGTCTTAGTATTGGAAAAATATTACCCTATACCCGCGAAAAACGCACAACTTGTTCACGGTTGTCAACAGGCGTGAACAATGTTGTGCTGCTCGCTGCGAACAATGTTGTGCTGCTCGCCGTGAACAATGTTGTGCTGCTCGCCGTGAATAATGTTGTGCTGCTCGCCGTGAACAATGTTGCGTCTCGCCGTGAACAATGTTGTGCTGCTCGCCGTGAACAATGTTGTGCTGCTCGCTGTGAACGAGTTGTCAACAAGTTGTTCACTTATGGTTCGAACAACTTGTTCACGGATAAATCAACAGTCATGAACAAGTTGTTCCAACAGTACATTTTTATAGCCAACAACGTTGTTCGCACATGATACAACATGTTGTAACAGCATGACGAAATAACAACGATGAACAACAATGTTACAACAGTGGTGAACATGGTTGATGTATCAACACGTTCTTCGGTTGTTACAACATGCGAGAACAACGGTTGTTGTTTCATCAAGCAGTAACAACTTGTTGAAACAATGATGAACAATGTTGTTCATTTATCAATGTTGTTCACATATGTCAACAAATTGTTACAGCATTGTTGCAAGTTGTTACAGCATTGTTCAGGCAACAATGCTGTAACAACTTGCGAGATTTTTACACGTGTATTTGAAATTTGTATTTTAACACTCACATCAAATTCTTTCCCTCCAAAGAACTGGTCAGAGGAGATAGCTTTAGCATTGCCAAACTTCTTTTGAGCTTCATCTAGAAACATTGAATAATAAAGACATTTGAAAACAAATGTCGGAAAATCATTGGACCAATGTGGAAAGATGGTGCTTTCTCTCGTGGTAGCGACTGCTGGTGTTATATTGATTATTCTGACCTGCCTGAGACAGGCTGTACATGTTTTTGTGTCTACTGCGCAGTATATTATGTAGGTTGGTGAACAAAAGATACTTTAAAATACTGTGTGACAGTACCTTTGTCGGCAGCTGAGGATCTACTGTAGTCCTTTCTTTGACCAGACCTGCACAACACAAGATGTTAGAACTGATGTTAAAAAAAAATTCTCACTGCCAGGGAATAATTATGTCAAGCCGTGATCGAGATGCGCTGCATTTTGTCTTATAATAGCGCAATGTCTTACAATGTAGCGTAATGACTTACAATGTAGCGCAATGTCTTACAATGTAGCGTAACGTCTTACAATGTAGAGCAATGTCTTACAATGTAGCGCAACGTCTTACAACGTAGCGTAATGTCTTATAACGTGGCGCAACGTCTTACAATGTAGCGTAATGACTTACAATGTAGCGTAATGTCTTACAATGTAGCGCAATGTCTTACAATGTAGCGCAATGTCTTACAATGTAGCGCGATGTCTTACAATGTAGCGTAATGACTTACAATGTAGCGCAATGTCTTACAATGTAGCGTAACGTCTTACAACGTAGCGCAATGTCTTACAATGTAGCGTAATGTCTTACAATGTAGCGTAATGTCTTACAATGTAGCGTAATGACTTACAATGTAGCGCAATGTCTTACAATGTAGCGCAATGTCTTACAATGTAGCGCAGGGTCTTACAATGTAGCGCAATGTCTTACAATGTAGCGTAATGACTTACAACGTAGCGCAATGTCTTACAATGTAGCGCAACGTCTTACAATGTAGCGCAACGTCTTACAATGTAGCGTAATGACTTACAACGTAGCGGAATGTCTTACGTACAATGTAGCGTAATGACTTACAACGTAGCGCAATGTCTTACGTACAACGTAGCGCAATGTCTTACGTACAACGTAGCGCAATGTCTTACGTACAACGTAGCGCAATGTCTTACAATGTAGCGTAATGACTTACAATGTAGCGCAATGTCTTACAATTAGCGTAATGACTTACAACGTAGCACAATGTCTTACAAATGTAGCGTAACGTCTTACAATGTAGCGTAACGTATTACAACGTAGCGCAATGTCTTACAATGTAGCGCAATGTCTTACAATGTAGCGTGACGTCTTACAATACAGCGTAACTTTTTACAATGTAGCGTAATGACTTACAACGTAGCGTAATGACTTACAACGTAGCGCAATGACTTACAACGTAGCGTAATGACTTACAATGTAGCGCAATGACTTACAACGTAGCGTAATGACTTACAACGTAGCGCAATGTCTTACAATGTAGCGTAACGTCGTACAATATAGCGTAACGTCTTACAATGTAGCGCAACGTCTTACAATGTAGCGTAATGACTTACAACGTAGCGCAATGTCTTACAATGTAGCGCAACGTCTTACAACGTAGCGTAATGTCTTATAACGTGGCGCAACGTCTTACAATGTAGCGCAATGTCTTACAACGTAGCGCAATGTCTTACAATGTAGCGTAATGACTTACAATATAGCGTAGTGACTTACAACGTAGCGCAATGTCTTACAATATAGCGTAATGTCTTACAATGTAGCGCAATGTCTTACAATGTAGCGTAATGACTTACAATGTAGCGCAATGTCTTACAATGTAGCGTAATGTCTTACAATGTAGCGCAATGTCTTACAATGTAGCGTAATGTCTTACAATGTAGCGTAATGTCTTACAACGTAGCGCAACGTCTTACAATGTAGCGCAATGTCTTACAACGTAGCGCAATGTCTTACAATGTAGCGTAATGACTTACAATATAGCGTAGTGACTTACAACGTAGCGCAATGTCTTACAATATAGCGTAATGTCTTAGAATGTAGCGCAATGTCTTACAACGTAGCGTAATGTCTTACAATGTAGCGTAATGTCTTACAATGTAGCGCAATGTCTTATAACGTAACGCAACGTCTTACAATGTAGCGTAACGTCTTACAATATAGCGTAGTGTCTTACAATGTAACGTAATGTCTTACAATGTAGCGTAATGTCTTACAATGTAGCGTAACATTGTATCGGAAGCCTAGTGAAACGTCTTGTCTTAACACATAGTTTTGTCACCGCACACCTGACTTTAATACGACGAGCGATGTCCCGCGCGTCTCCAAGAAATCATTCATGGCCAGACATGTATATACTTAACAGTACAACTGAATCAACTGATAGAACTGTGGTTATGTTCAATAGTCTTACCTCATACCACTCCCTTCAGAACTAGTGTAGGAAAGCTCTTTAGATTTTCTGAAACAACACAACAATAGACATATAAAGACTTTCTCACTTCATTTCAAAAGTGTCTTTGCTTCATAAACAAGGCCAGAACGACTCATTTCGATAAAAGAATATTTAAGTCAGTTGTCATTATGAAAGTCTATGAACAATGTATTTCGTTTGAAATCAAAAATACTTACGGCTTGTCAGTCTCCAGAAATTCATCCAACGAATAGCTGAGAAAAAGTATGAGAAAACAATTTTAGAACAATGAATATTCACAATCAATTAGTAATATATTTCCATCGATTGCATTCACTGAACCTCCTAAATTTAATACCAATTTAGCCTTTTCTCGATTCAGTCCCGAATCTCATCTCACCCTCTCTCTATTTAAGCACGGATAGCGTGTGCTGTTAGCACGCTGCCTCTCACCAATAGTTAAGCCCGGTCCGACGGGGTTAGTACTTTGATGGGTGACCGTTTGGGAATAACCCCGTACTCCGCCAGCTTGGGACTCATGTGAGTAGAGTTTAGTTGGTCTCTCCTGTGCTCCGAGGGTTTTTCGCCGGGTTCTCCGGTTTTCCTCCCTCCGTAAAATCAACACCTAGGTCTTAGTTGTTACATACCTGCAAGCAAGTTGTTACAAGGCTGTTCAACAGGCTGTCACCGTCATGTGTTCGCACTGGCTGTCCCAGTCTGTTAACATGTCTGTAACAGGTTGTTGACAACTTGTAACAAGGTTGATGACTCCAACATACTGATGACAAGTTGTTCCAAAAACCTGTTGCCGCTCTGCACTCAACAAGTTGTTAACAGATGATGCTAACAAGGTTGTAGCAACATCTTGAATGAACAGCATTGTTACAACTTGTTCCCAGCCTTGCTACAAGCCTGTTGCGAACACATCCTGTTGACAAGCTGTGAGATTTTTACGTGTGTAGGTCTTAGTTGTCTACACATAGGAGTTTGGTGTCAATTGGGACGAAAGTTCTGTTCCTCTCTCCTGCCACACGTTAAGTGGAAATTTAATAAATTCAAAGTCAATTCAAATTTAGACCCTTCTCTATATCTCTCTTTAACTCATTGCTGGCTATAGGATGTCTGAGTTTTCTTCCTTTGATGAGTTAAATAGTCTGGCAGAGTAAAACAACAAAGGGACCGTTTCGGCCAGCTCAGACAGGAATGGGTTAACCGCACTTGCTATCACACACCCCCTTTTTCCATCTACACTCTTCATCTTCTTAGCCATGTCATTCTTTATGTGGCGATTCCTGAATGGGCACACTTCCTGCTCCGTAACTTCAAAAAAACAGGAATAAAATTGCTTATTAATGTTGATTTGTTAGTTCTTAATGTAATAAAACAGGAATAAAATTGCTTATTAATGTTGATTTGTTAGTTCTTAATGTAATAAAACAAAATGTTTGTGGTGATATTCATGCTTATTAATGATAAACATTCGCTGAAGTTTCGCTATTTAACTCCGACGAAGTCCCGAGTTTACGGGACGAAAGCTCAGCGAATTTTTATCGTTAACACTTTGAGGCCAGGACCTCTCCTTGTGCTGAATAAACTCATCTGGCGTTAGCCAGAATAAAATACTAAAAACTCGTCTTCAAGCTTCAACGTGTTAAAGAGATAATAGGTTTTAACACTTTGAGGTCTGGACCTCTCCCTGTGCTGGATAAAATCGTCTGGCGTTAGCCAGAATAAAATACTAAAGACTCGTCTTCAGGCTTCAAAGTGTTAAAGAGATAGGTTTTAACACTTTGAAGCCTGGACCTCTCCCTGTGCTGAGTAAAATCGTCTGGCGTTAGCGAGAATAAAATACTAAAGACTCGTCTTCAGGCTTCAAAGTGTTAAAGAGATAGGTTTTAACACTCTGAGGCCTGGACCTCTCCCTGTGTTGAATAAAATCGTCTGGCGTTAGCCAGAATAAAATACATTACTAAAGACTCGTCGTCAGACTTCACACACGCTTCCAAATGCTACACAGTAAATTTTACGGAGTAGATTCAACTCCAATTGGTGTCACCTGGACCTCTCCCTGTGTTGAATAAAATCGTATGGCGTTAGCCAGAATAAAATACCAAAGACTCGTCTTCAAGAGAGAGATAGCTTTTAACACTTTGAGGCCTGGACCTCTCCCTGTGCTGAATAAAATCGTCTGGCGTTAGCCAGAATAAACTTACCTATCAAAGTAGCCATCACTTATCGTATCACTGTATCTATCTAACACTGATTTCTTTTTTAAACTTGATGTTGGCTTCACTTGTTCAACTGTAGACAAACTAGCTGATGCAGAATGTGATAAATGACTTGGTTGATTCCCATAACTTGAACCAAACCCCATTCCTAATCGCTCTAGTTGTGCGGCCTTATTCGGATCCGAATGCTTTAGTCTTTCTTCTTCTCTTTTTAAATTCTTTGGTTTGTACGCTAGATTGGTCGAGATTGCTCCGGTTTCTTCAAATGCTTTCACTTCTTCAGATTTCGCTGCTTTTTCTGCCTGGTTCACTTGACTTTCTAGAGCATTGAAGTCTGTTTTAATCTGAAATGTTAAGAGGAGTGTCAAACCTGCAGACAAAACCTTGGTCAAGCTTTTTGGTTTATTTTCTGTTACCTTAGTTGCACCTAATTTTCCTTTCTTGCCAGCAGACTAATAAATAAAGAGAATACGGAAAGTTAGAAAGAAAGCTGGACAGTTGTGCTGTTGGTTTTTAAACTTTCACGTACCTTTTTCCCAGTTTTTCTTCCTCCAATAGTAGAAACTCTGACTTCTAAATTATTATTAAAAAGAATAGTCTGAGACTTTGATGTGTGTGTGTGTCTTGCTCTGCCTGTCTGTCTGTCTGTCTGTCTGTCCGTCTGTCCGTCCGTCCGTCCGTCCGTCCGTCTGCTTGTCTGTCCATCTGTTTGTCTGTAATGTTTGTCTGTAATGTTTGTCTGTAATGTTTGTCTGTAATGTTTGTCTGTAATGTTTGTCTGTTTGTTTGTTTGTTTGTTTGTTTGTTTGTTTGTTTGTTTGTTTGTTTGTTTGTTTGTTTGTTTGTTTGTTTGTTTGTTTGTTTGTCTGTCTGTCTGTCTGTCTGTTTGTTTGTCTGTCTGTCTGTCTGTCTGTCTGTCTGTCTGTCTGTCTGTTTGTTTGTTTGTTTGTTTGTTTGTTTGTTTGTTTGTTTGTTTGTTTGTCTGCTTGCTTGTTTGTTTGTTTGTTTGTTTGTTTGTTTGTTTGTTTGTTTGTTTGTTTGTTTGTTTGTTTGTTTGTTTGTCTGTTTGTTTGTTTGTCTGTTTGTCTGTTTGTCTGTTTGTTTGTTTGTCTGTCTGTTTGTTTGTTTGTTTGTTTGTTTGTTTGTTTGTTTGTTTGTTTGTTTGTCTGTCTGTCTGTTGGTGTGTCTGTTTGTTTGTCTGTCTGTCTGTCTGTCTGTTGGTCTGTCTGTTTGTTTGTTTGTTTGTTTGTTTGTTTGTTTGTCTGTTTGTCTGTTTGTCTGTTTGTCTGTCTGTCTGTTTGTTTGTTTGTTTGTTTGTTTGTTTGTTTGTTTGTTTGTTGTTTGTTTGTTTGTTTGTTTGTCTGCTTGTTTGTTTGTTTGTTTGTTTGTCTGTTTGTTTGTTTGTTTGTTTTTCTGTTGTTTATCCTTTGACCTTTGTTCCTTCCTGCTTTACATTCCTCCCATTCATTTTTCCTTCCTTTTCTGCCATTCTTCCTTCCATTTCTCTGGCAACACCCTTTACACAAGCTCTCCATGTTGTTATATTTTGAACGCTCTTTCTTCTACCCTTTATTTACACTCCTCACTGTCCTTCTTCTCTCTCTCTACATCCCCCGTGACTCTTCCTACACTATCAGTTACTTATTAACTAATACTTCCTTAAAGGAAGTAGTTACATCACTACATCCCTCTCTTTGTTCAGATAAAGTTTCTTAAACTGTCAACTAAACCGAAATGTGAAATATTTTAAAATTTTATAGTTATAGTTCGTGTTCGTCTTATTATTTTTTTAAGTCTACTTAATAACCACATCCGAGTTAATCGGATTTCCATACAGTTCTCTTTCCATACGTCTCCTTGTTGATCTTCTTACTGCTGGTTCTGGAACATCCTTGTTCTTTTCTTCTTCTGGAGTTTTGTTTTCAGATACGCTGTATTGTTCATCATCTGATTCTGTCACTGTATCTTTTATTCGTTTGAAGAAAGATGCATTTCTTACAACTCGGTGTCTTTGATTTTCTGCAACAATTTTAGTTCCTTTGCGTTCGATCACAGTGTATGGGATAGATTCAAATCGTGTTGTAAATTTGTTTTTCTTTTTCTGCTTGAGGATGACCACATCTCCAACTCTTAGTTGTGAAGGTTGAGCATGTCGTCGTTTGTCCGCGTATTCCCTTCCTTTGTTTTTCGATTTGATGTCATTCTGTTTAGCTTCGTTATGTCTATTCACCACTTTATCTTTCGGGTTTAACATTGGTAACGCTCCTCGCACTGGGCGGTTGAAAAGAAGTTGTACTGGTGGTACATTGGTGGAGCGGTGTGGAGTGGTGCGATAACTTAACAAGAAACGGGAAAGTTCTTGGACCCAATTCCGGTGTTCTGCACGAGCGGTTTTGATTGCTTTTCCTAGAGGTTTCATAAATGCTTCGGCCTCTGCATTCCCTTGTGGCCACTCAGGTGTTGACGTTTCATGTTTCACACCAAGCTGAGCTAAATAGTGCAAGAAATCTTTGCTGTTAAAAGGTGGGCCGTTATCAGATTTAAACTTGCATGGGACACCATGTCGTGCAAAGATAGCGTCAACTTTAGGTATGATTGTACTTGCTGACGTGCTTTTAACTATCTCTGCTTCGGGGTATCGTGAGTATTTATCAATGAGAACGATGATATACTGTCCGGTGGGAAGTGGTCCATAGAAATCAGCGTGGATGGTTTGCCAAGGTCCATCAGGCATCTCTGGTGTCTGTAATGGTTCAGGTGCATTGACTGGTCCAGTAATCTGGCAGGGTAAACACATTTCAAGTTCATCTTTTACGACTTTATCCATATTGGGGAACCATGCATATTCTCGTATTAATGCTTTTGTTTTCACGAGTCCTTGGTGGCCTTTATGGGCCAATTGGATAATATTTGCTTGTAGCGCCTGAGGTATAATTATTCTTGTACCACGTAGGAGTATTCCATTAGCATGATCTACAGTTATTTCATTTTGAATGTTGTGTAATGTTTTAACAAGATCACTACGCCAATCTCTTGACACAATCGCTTGTTTCACTGCCTGTAATATCGGATCAGAATCGGTGTGTGATTTGATGACCTCAAGTGGTACGGCTTCCCGCGCTGCGTTGGCTGATATAAAATGGACGTATTCTTCAGCCTCATTTCGTTTAGGGATTTTTGATCCTGGATGCCTTGACAGAAAATCAGCTGGGTTTTCACTTCCTGGCTTGTAGATAACGTTGAAATTGTATTGCTGAAGTCTCAAGAACCATCTTTCGATTCGTGCGGGAGGTCTGGAACGAGGGTTGTTGTAGATTAGTTGTAGTGGTTTGTGGTCAGTGATTAAGTTGAAAGCTGCCCCATACAGATATAGGTGAAAATGCTCAATACCCCAGACAATTGCCAGGGCTTCTTTCTCTGTTTGCGAGTATCGCTGTTCCACTGAGGAGAGAGCACGGCTAGCGTAGGCGATGACGTTATTGGCATTCTGATGCGGATCTTTCTGTGTTAGTATGGCTGAAAGGCCGACTGGACTGGCATCTACCAGGACTGATGTTTCTCTTGATGTATCAAAATGACTCATGACTGGGGTGTTCATCAGTGCATGTTTTAAGTTTTCATATGCTGCCTGGTGTTTGGATGTCCATGCGAAACGTGTATTCTTACGTGTCAATTGTCGTAGTGGTGCCGTGATAGTAGCGTAATTGGGTATGAATTTGGAGCTATAGTTAGCCATACCTAACAAACTTCGCACTTCGCTGACCGTTGCAGGTTGTTTCGTGTTGGCAAAAGCGTCTACCTTCTTTGGATCTGGGCTGATGCCTTTCTCAGTGAAAACTAGGCCAAAAAATTCGAGATTCTTCTTTAGGAAACGGCATTTCTGGAGGTTAAGCGTGAGATTGTGATCTTGCAATCGAGCGAGGCATTCTTCTAAGGCTCGGTCGTGATCTGCTCTATTTTTGCCAAAAACAATAATATCGTCCGCAATGTTTTTGACCCCTTTTATTCCTTGTAAGGTCTCCTGTAACGCGTGTTGGAAAAGTTCTGCTGCAGCGTTGGTACCATAATTTAATCTTTTGTAACGGTAAAGACCGACATGAGTGCAGAACGTTGTTATGTTTCTTGACGCTTGGCTCAGCTCAAGCTGGTGGTAGGCTTGTGATAAATCGAGCTTTGAGAATATACGGGCCTCGTTGAGTTCCAGGGAAACAGCTTCAAGAGTTGGTATCGGGTGTCTGGTTCTTTTGATGGCCTTGTTTGCCGCACGCATATCGACGCATAATCGAATGTTATTATTTTGTTTGGGGACGATGACCACAGGGGAAACCCAATCTGTCGGTGTATTTTCTGGCACATTCTCAATAATATCTGTCTGCTCTAATTTGTGTATCTCGTCTTCGACTTTCTGGCGGAGATGAAATGGTATCCGTCGCTGTGGTTGAGCAACAGGGGCCACTGTGTCGTCAATGGAAAGTTCAATTTCTTTGTTCTTTAACTTCCCAAGCCCACAAAAGACTGGCGCGTGTTTATCTAAGATTTGCTGCAGATGATTGTCGTCGACTGTTGTCGTCACAGATTTCGATGTACTTCCGTTTATCTGATTTAAATGAAGACTTACAAGTCCGAGTTCTTGTGCTGTTTCGGAGCTTAGTAGACAACCACCGTCGTCGGACGTTACGTAGATTATGGCAACTGTAAATTTGTGCTTTGATTCCATTAGGGCTCGGAATTTCCCCTCCATTTGGACTGGTGTTTGTGAATTGAATTGAATGGATAGGCTTTGACAGATGTAGGCTTAAGTGACGCGTTGTTTATCTTCCGGAAAGTATTCTTGTCAATGACATTTATGCTAGAGCCCGTGTCGACTGTCATTTTCATAGAACATCCGTTTACGGATACTGATGTCTGTGGATTCTTTTGCTTGTTATTCACAGCATAGCAATATTCAGAATTCTCGCTATCCGCATCGCTGCTTGTTTCGTTTTCCTTTTTCACGGGCCGCACAGTCTGACGTGTTTTGGCGCTCTTTTGGCTAGAAAATGAGCTTCGACATTGACTGGCGAAATGATTGTATTTTCCACATTTGGCGCATGTTTTGTTCCTTGCAGGACACGGTTTATCTACATGCGGGTAGTCCCCACCGCAATTGTAACATTTCTTGTCGCGCTTCTCCGTCTTGGTGTATTTTCCCACGGGTTTCGTGAATGTATGCAAAGCTTCAGCGTGTAAATTCCCTTCGATGTCTGCCGCTTGTGCCTTGCTCATTTCTTCCCGTCTGCCGTCGAGCAACAGATCTTTTAAACTGTATTTGGGATCTCGTAAAGCTTGCTTACGCACTCTGCTAGACTTTCCTCCGGTTACAATTTGCACCATTATTTCGAAATCGACATCTGAAAATTCGCAGTTTTTTGACAACGAACGCAACCTTGTGTGATACTGATCTATTGTTTCCGACTCACCTTGTGTAGCTTGTCTAAATTTGTAAACTTCATACAAACGGTTCTTCTGTGGCTCAAAATAGTCTGTAAGGAGTTGCTCTGCCTTAGCCACATCATCATCCTCGCCTGGGTCAGGAAACTGCCGGAAAATTTCTCTTATGCGTGGTCCTGCTTGATATAGTAACAAAGCGCGTTGACGGGTTTTATTAGTAATATTGCTTGCAGTCAGGAATGTTTTAAAATCCGCTAACCAGGTTCGCCAACGAGCCGCTTGATTGCCCCCAGCTTCTAAATCCGGATCAAATGGTGGCATGGGAGAAACGAATGATGCCATAGTTGTTCGTATCACAATATCAACTCGTCGCCATTGTTATATTTTGAACGCTCTTTCTTCTACCCTTTATTTACACTCCTCACTGTCCTTCTTCTCTCTCTCTACATCCCCCGTGACTCTTCCTACACTATCAGTTACTTATTAACTAATACTTCCTTAAAGGAAGTAGTTACATCACTACACATGTCAACCTCATGATCAGAGAGTGTTCATTTTACAAAAATCATAAACCTTACCTTGTGTTTTTGGAGGTGAAATACTCAGTTTACTCACATCCTTATTCACTTGATTTGTTCCTACATTGTACATAAAAATTACTTTTACCTTTTCCCTCCCGACCCTCCACTCAGTTAATAAGTCTTAATTATTACAAAAGGAATTGAGAGTATTTAGTTTAAAAAAGTACAATTTCAAGAACTATTGTCTTACCTGTGACATCTTCTTCCAGACCAGGAGGGGGAGGAGTTGAACCATTAGTTCTCTTATTTGTTCCATTTGCTGTGATTGGTTCACTAGAGTTTGTTGATGTCATTGTTGTCGTGGCAACTTCATGAAAGAAATCAACATCCTTCTTCTCTGGGGAGTGCAAGTGATCATGGGCAGGATTGCCAGTATCTATAAGCACCTGAAACATAAGGTACAGAAAACACTTAAACAAACGTTTAGTCCAAAAAAGGGAGGTGGGTGCTTTCCCAAACACGGGTGCTTAACCAGTCAAATACGGTACATGTAATCTTCCCATACCTGTGTACCATTCTGTCTTTGTGCCTTTTGAGCTAACGTTGACAGTTTTTCTCTATACATGTTTGCCACTCGACTAAACAAAAATAATGTTATTTGAGGGCAGCGCTTATTCGAGGGTGGCGCTTATTCGAGGGCGGCGCTTATTCGAGGGCAGCGCTTATTCGAGGGCAGCGCTTATTTGAAGGTGGTGCTTATTCGAGGGAGGCGCTTATTCGAGGGCAGCACTTATTCGAGGGCAGCACTTATTCGGGGGAGGCGCTTATTCGAGGGAGGTGCTTATTCGAGGGAGGCGCTTATTCGAGGGAAGCGCTTATTCGAGGGAGGCGCTTATTCGAGGGAGGCGCTTATTTGAGGGAGGTGCTTATTCGAGGGAGGCGCTTATTTGAGGGAGGCACTTATTTGAGGGAGGCGCTTATTTGAGGGCGACGCTTATTTGAGGGAGGCGCTTATTTGAGGGAGGTGCTTATTTGAGGGAGGCGCTTATTTGAGGGAGGTGCTTATTTGAGGGAGGCGCTTATTTGAGGGAGGTGCTTATTTGAGGGAGGCGCTTATTTGAGGGAGGCGCTTATTTGAGGGAGGTGCTTATTTGAGGGAGGCGCTTATTTGAGGTTGGTGCTTATTTGAGGTTGGTGCTTATTTGAGGTTGGTGCTTATTTGAGGGAGGTGCTTATTTGAGGGAGGCGCTTATTCGAGGGTGGCGCTTATTTGAGGGTGGCCCTTATTTGAGGGCTAGCCAGAGTAAAATTACACAAGACTTGAAAGTCAAATGCCACCCACAAAAGTTAATAATTTGATGAAAGATATATCTTAGAAATAATCAGAATTGCAAGCGAATGTACCTGTTGTATTTTGCAATAGCATCACTAGTATTGAGATTGTGTTGTCTAAAAAATGCATTCTGAAGAAAAATAAACATTTTATTAACAATTAGTGTTCATTCACTTTTGTGGCTTGCGTAGCATAAAGACATTGAGTTCATGATTTTATTGAAATATCCATACAATAAAAATTAAGTTTATCTCATTTGAAAGAACTCGTCAAATGGTATAAGAAGGCCTTTTACAATTTTTCCGTATCTGTTTTGGTTTTGAAAATATTTTGACTAAAGACAGCGTGCTGTCTGCCATCTTGGAATTATTTTCTATATGCAAAATTATGCGTGCGATAACATAACCAGGAAATTGGTGATGTCACAAGCAGGGTAAACCTGATGAAACTACTCCGTGGGTGACCAAACTTCCACAGAAGGCTTTTTGTATCTGCGCTTGCGCAAATATATTGCTATCGTGTTGTGTGTGTGTGTGTTTGTCTGTTAACTTTTTGTGTAACCACTGACCTGTAGTGTGTGCTGTGGTGTAACTCTAACCAATGCGTGACAACTACATCGGGGACAATCGAAGTTTAGAATTTTTTGGCATCAACGTACGAGGTGTCAGGTTGAATGATAGAAACAAGTATTCTTTAATCCCGATCGTGTTTATAATTATAATATTATTTCATCGCCATGTCAAAAGAGCAACACTATTTTCGATGAAAGACAATATTGCTGATACAAATGGCAAGTATTTTTAACGTGACTTATAGTAAACTTGCAAGTGTGATCTACCACAGTTTTTGTGCGTTATACAGAACGATTGAAGAGTTGACAAAAGGTTTTCAACTCGTTGGGTGATTTTATATCGAGTCAGGCAACTCAGGCCAACACGTATATTTTAACTGTTTATGAATTAGGACCATGGTCTTCAAGTGACAAACATTACTCTTCGGAAGACAAGCAATTGTCTTTGGAGGAAACTTACAAATAATATATATTTCACAACATTTTACATTTTTAATGCAATCAAGTTTATTAGCAATACAAACATGTACTCATTGACTGCTTGCTGCAATAAAGTTGTATCTAATAAAAATGATCCAAGATTTCGAACTAGATTTTTCTATTTAGCTTATTGCCATACATGTCAGGTAAACAACTTCACTGCCTTATTAATTAGAATAACAAGTATATATTTCACAACATGTACAGGTAGCATTCTTTTACATTTTTAAAGCAATCAAGTTTATTAGCAGTGCCTATTTAAATATTAGGTTGTTGTAAGTTGCCAAAGTTGTATATATCTAATAAACCACGATCTGCCCCACGATTTATTTTCTTTAATATCAAGGGATTGGCTTGTCATCTCATTCACTTATCAGTTATTACATTCACTGAACTGGCCTGTTTACAAGGAGGTAGGGTTACCCTAGCACACGGGTCAAAGTTAGGGTCATCCTACCAAGCACTAATAACAAGTAGCAGGTAGGTGCGTTATCCCTACCAAATGCATTTACAAGCAATACAAGGACAAAACATAACCTGGCTACTAGGGTAACCCTGGCAGCCAGGTTACCCTAGTAGCCTTATAAACACGACAAACAAAAAATGCAAGAAATGTATGATGGCTAGGGTAATACGAGTGCTTTAGACACTTCCCAAATTTGCTTCAATGGGCATGAACAATGGTTTGAAATTGAGGTTGAATATCAGGGATGATAGTGAATGCATTACGATTTCATGTCAACCTCGATAAAATCCCAAGGTTGGCAACACTGCTATTTATAGGCTATAAATTCTCTTCTGTGTTCGGCGCAGATACATGTACGCTATGCGTACCTTTTGTTAAATGTTGTGGGTCAATTTAAAATGGAAATAGAGCAACAAAAAATCGAGCTTCTAGCTCATGACGAAAGGTTGGCAAGATAAAAATTTCACTTTACCTTAGTTAATTAGACCCAATATTACAACAAGATGGACAGCACGCTGTCTTTGGTCAAAATATTTCCAAAACCAAAACAAATAAGGAAAAATTGTAAAAGGTCTTTTATACCATTTGACGAAAGGGTATTGGCAACAAAAAATAAGTTTGTCTCATTTTTCAAATGAGACAACTTATTTTTTATTGCCAATACCCTTTAATATATTATATTATTCAGCCTAAATATTACAGACTTACTGCTTTAGCATTGCCACCACATTGCATATGCCTTAGCTGAATCCATGTCCAGTTTGTATCTAATTGAGTAGATCTTTAATAGGTTCAAGCACAACAAAAAGAAAAGAAAAAAATAAATTAAAAATTTAACCAAATACAAAATATCTAAATTAATAAAAAAAATAGCAGCAATAATGTATTTGGAGTATCTAGAAACCTAAAAAGATTTCAAAAGGTATGGAAAAACGAAAGTATTAAAATTATTAAATATATGAGCCCAAAATTGTAAAAAAATAAATATTAAATTGAACCTTGCTATAATATTTTTTAAACTGCCCGGAATTATCCCGATCTTTTTAAAAAGTGCTTCAATATCTTAAAAAGGATTATCCTTACCGAATAAAACTTAAATGAACGCCAAGGGATCGATGTACAGCCGAGCAATCGATACATAAGAATACTCCGTAAGTGACTGAGGCCCACGTCGGATTTTGATGACCACAATCAAAACAAGTCTAAAATATATACAGGAGGCAATACAGAGCTTTGAAGTTCGTTTACAGAAAGACTGGTTCATGAAGTTTTGCGATCTTGTAATATTAGCTTACCTTATTCGTTGCACAGTGTTTTAATCGTTTGAAAATAACTTGAATATCTTTCGCTGATGGACCATCCGCCATCTTTGTCCTTGGCTAACTTCATATGCTACGTCATCACCACTTGAGACGAGCTCATGTGACGTCATACCATTTATTTTTTATTTTTTAATTTTTCTTAAAAAATTATATTTAGTCAGGGTATATAATCAGCTGTTTTTTCAGAGCAATAACACAGCTCACATGTAATATGCAAAATATTTTAACAATATTTAATGATAGTGATCATTTGGTGATGTTGGCATGGTCAGTTGGTAGGTGGGTGGTCATTGGTATCAGATTAAAATTTCATTTTATTTGCTTGTTGGTTGTTTTGTTGCTTAGTCAACTGGTTGGTTGGTTGGTTGGTTGGTTGGTTGGTTGGTTGGTTGGTTGGTTGGTTGGTTGGCTGATTGGTTGGTTGGTTGGTTGGTTGGTTGGTTGGTGATTGGTTGGTTGGTTGGTTGGTTGGTGATTGGTTGGTTGGCTGGTTGGTTGGTTGGTTGGTTGGTTGGTGATTGGTTGGTTGGCTGGTTGGTTGGTTGGTTGGTTGGTTGGTTGGTTGGTTGGTTGGTAGGTTGGTAGGTTGGTAGGTTGGTTGGTTGGTTAATTGGTTGGTTGGTTGGTTGGTTGGTTGGTAGGTTGGTTGGTTAATTGGTTGGTTGGTTGGTTGGTTAATTGGTTGGTTGGTTGGTTGGTTGGTTGGTTGGTTAATTGGCTGGTTGGTTGGTTGGTTAATTGGCTGGTTTGGTTGGTTGGTTGGTTGGTTGGTTGGTTGGTTGGTTGGTTGGTTGGTTGGTTGGTTGGTTGGTTGGTTGGTTGGTTGGTTGGTTGGTTGGTTGGTTGGTTGGTTGGTTGGTTGGTTGGTTGGTTGGTTAATTGGCTGGTTTGGTTGGTTGGTTGGTTGGTTGGTTGGTTGGTTGGTTGGTTGGTTGGTTGGTTAATTGGCTGGTTGGTTGGTTGGTTAATTGGCTGGTTTGGTTGGTTGGTTGGTTGGTTGGTTGGTTGGTTGGTTGGTTGGTTGGTTGGTTAATTGGCTGGTTTGGTTGGTTGGTTGGTTGGTTGGTTGGTTGGCTGGTTGGTTGGTTGCCTGGCTGGCTGGTTGCATATGGTCTGTTTAATTCTATCATCTTCCGTGGCAATGTTGAATGTATATACATGTATTTGGAAGTAGTTATTTAAAAAAATAAACAAAATGCAACAAAGCATTTCCCTTGAATGTTTCAAGGCAAGCGCTATAAAACCTACTCCTCGTGTATGGCTTTGAGCCTGAATATTAAACTTTGGCACACTGGCATTTCAAGGTCAAGAAGGTCGAAAGAAGAGTTTAATTTACAAAACTATTTCGTTTAATTTAAAGAAATTTATCGCATTACGTTTAATAAGAGTTCTTAAATATTAAACGTTTAAGCTATGGTTTTACAGTCGGAAGGACGAACTCGGCAGCATTTTCTCTCATATCCAACTCAAAAAAGGTGAGCGTTTTGACATTTCTAGTTTCGTTTTTATTGAATTTACAGTTTTCTTTGTTGTTTTTAAGGAACCTCAGTTTTAAATATTAATAGATTTTGAGTTAATGTAGTCATTTCCTTAGTCTTTGTGGTTCTCTGCAATTTTTTGTAATTTTTAGGTATTTTTTTCTGTGGTCCGAAAAAATTGCCAAAAGTTGTCCGACTGTGTCAGTGAATTAAACTGTTTTATTTCATTCTTTTTCCAGGTTTGGAGTTTTCAAGCATTATGCTGTACGTATTGTGAGGAAAGTTCTGTGGCGTTTATTTGAGGAAAGATAGAGGAAACCGCATTAATTGGGTAAATGGACGACATGAAGGTAACTTGGTAAGCGACGCCATCTTTGTTTAAATGCACCCACGTGCTAGTGGTAAATATAAATTATATAATATGCATGTCCACTGTATATATTTAAAAACAGGTTAATATTTATTAAATTATTACTTAATTATCCAGATTTCTTATAGTGATCCGATTTTTAGTGAATTAATTAGTGTACACTGTATAGCCATTTTTTCATCATTTAGCTATTATGCTTATTAACCCTTTAACAGAGTTAAGTAATTATTTTAATCTGGTTAACACCAGACGATTTTATTCATCAACTGGCGACCTCTTTAAGAAACTTGCCTGTTAAAGAGTTAAATATTCATTGGTTAATTAGCCAGACTCTTGATGCAGACTTTAACCCACTACAAGTTATTAACCCATTCCTACCTGAGTTGGCCAAAAATGGTTCCTTTATTGTTTTACTCTGTCTAACACTAGATGATTTTACTCATCAAAGAGAGAACCCTATCCTAGGCAGCAATGAGTTAACAAGTGATTAACCCATTCCTGTCTGAGCTAGTCAAAAATGACTCCTTTATTGTTTTACTCTGTCTAACACCAGATGATTTTACCCATCATCAAAGGAAGAACCCTCAGACATCCTAGGCAGCAATGAATTAACAAGTGATTAACCCATTCCTGCCTGAGCTGGTCAAAAATGACTCCTTTATTGTTTTACTCTGTCTAACAGCAGATGATTTTACTCATCAAAGAGAGAACCCTCAGACATCCTAGGCAGCAATGAGTTAACAAGTGATTAACCCATTCCTGCCTGAGCTGGTCAAAAATGGTTCCTTTATTGTTTTACTCTGTCTAACACCAGATGATTTTACTCATCAAAGAAAGAACCCTCAGACATCCTAGGCAGCAATGAGTTAACAAGTGATTAACCCATTCCTGCCTGAGCTGGTCAAAAATGGTTCCTTTATTGTTTTACTCTGTCTAACACCAGATGATTTTACTCATCAAAGAAAGAACCCTCAGACATCCTAGGCAGCAATGAGTTAACAAGTGATTAACCCATTCCTGCCTGAGCTGGTCAAAAATGGTCCCTTTATTGTTTTAATCTGTCTAACATCAGATGATTTTACTCATCAAAGAGAAAACCCTCTGACATCCAGCATTGCATGGGTTAAATATACTGATGTCTTGTATGGGATTAAATCAAGGTTCAGCTATACCCTCCATCAACAACAGTGGGGTGCATACCATGAAGAAATGAACATTATTGGGCAATCTCACTCCCAATGGCCAACATCCCGAGTTATAACTCATTGGGGTAAGAATGAAACACATGATGGAGTATTTATTTTATTACACATAAATGCCTACAATAAAAAAATCTTTGATATATGTACATGCTGCTGCACAGTGCGATACAACCACACTAATGCAACTATACTTTTATAAACTTCTTGAGTAAAACATTTTTTAAATCACAATTAACTCCTTCATATCCAGTAAGACTCCCTCAGTGGAATAAAATGTAGCATAATAGCCAAAATAAATTGTGGAACAGACTTCAGAAAGGAACAAGTTAACTGTGATTTATGGTATAAACTCCCTGAACAATTGAGATTGGGAAGATGAGATTTATTTGCTGGCTAGTATTAAATAAAATGGACCATTTAGACAGCAAATAGTTAATATATGTCTTCTAAAACAATTTGGAGCAGGTTGTGGAATTCAGAGATGTATATAAAAATGTTCTGCAGGAAGATTGTCCATTCAATTTGTTACAATACTAAAAAAGATATTTTCAAGACCATGTCTGTAATTATGGTCCATGATCTGTGCCTAAAAATAAATAAAAAATGACGTTTAATAATATTGATGACAAATAAATCTCATTGCAGCCAGGTGAAGAATTTGACATTTAATGCTACTCTGGCTTAAAAGTGAAAGGGCAATAAGCACTAAAAGTTAAGTTTGTCTAATTTGAAAGAACTCATAAAATTGTAATAGAACATCCTTTACAACTTTTTCGTATCTCTCTTCATTTTCAAGATATTTCAATTTGTTTGATATGTAAATGAGATGGTCTCTGATGTCAGGTGTGGGGTAAAATATTTTCACATGTAGCAAAATAACCAGTTATATCTCTAAGTATGGTATAGTAGGTTAATACTGCCGAAACAGAGAACGTGAGTGGTCTAACGTTTCGAGCGAAGGCCCTTCGTCAGAGAGAAATGTGAGAGAGAAACCCTTCGTCAGAGAGAAACGTTTCTCTCTGACAAAGGGCCTTCGCTCGAAACGTTAGACCACTCATGTTCTCTGTTTATATTTCGATTGTTGTTTCAACACTGCCTACACAGCACACTACTTTTATATCTCTAAGTAATTTGTTCAGTGAAATCATTTGAAACTGTGGACATGGTGATGTTATCTATCAATAAGATGCAAATAGGCTTGGATATAATGGACATTCAACATAGCTAGTGTTGTGAAATTAAGCACAAATTTAACAATTAATTTGTCTCAAACTCAAAGTGTCATTGTACACTCTGTTTTTCTATCTTGACTATAAACAACATAATACAGTATATGTAATGTATATATATGCTAAAACAAAATGTCACCTAAAAGTCTCTATCCCATCCAGTCAAATCATCCACAGGTATTTCATCATCTGGTGGGTATTCATCGAAGTTCGAAGCATCCGTAGGTGATTTAACCTGAGAAAATAAAAATAAAAGTTACAAGCACTGACCTACACATATATACACGCAATTCCAGGGTCGTCAAGCCCTCAACAAACACACAAATGCTAGTCAGAAACCTCAGGTTACAAGAGCCAAAGCAAACCACCATGCATGACCATACTTACCTTAGGAATGATAGGTGGAGTGAGCTTTCTCTGTCTTAAACCTTCCCAGTTAAAACCATCAAACCATCTAGGAAAAAATAAGAACTTCTTTGGAAACAATAACACTACAATAAAACCTATACATGTATTTTATTGAGTCCATTATTTTAACTGCTGTTTAATGTTGGCACCTTGTTAGAGCAAGTAATATATGTCATTAGCTAATTATCTCCTTCAGGTTTTAACCTATGATAAATTGATTTACCTGTGTTTCATTATATCTTTTAAACCTCCTTTTTGATAACCCAGTCTTTCTGCAGGGTTGTCCCTATAGATAAAATAAGGCAGTTGAAGCAGGAAAGGAGTGTAGAGGGAGGGGTAAAGGGAGGGAGGGAGGGAGGGAGGGAGGGAGGGAGGGAAGGAAGGAAGGAAGGAAGGAAGGAAGGAAGGAAGGAAGGAAGGAAGGAAGGAAGGAAGGAAGGAAGGAAGGAAGGAAGGAAGGAAGGAAGGAAGGAAGGAAAGGAAATGAGGAAGGAAGGGAAGGAAATGAGGAAGGAAGGGAAGGAGGAAGGAAGGAAGGGAAGGGAGGGAGGGAGGAAGGAAGGGAGGGAGGGAGGGAGGAAGGAAGGGAGGGAGGGAGGAAGGGAGGGAGGGAGGGAGGAAGGGAGGGAGGGAGGAAGGAAGGGAGGGAGGGAGGGAGGAAGGGAGGGAGGGAGGGAGGAAGGGAGGGAGGGAGGAAGGAAGGGAGGGAGGAAGGAAGGGAGGGAGGGGGGGGGGGGGGGGGGGGAAGGGAAGGAAGGAAGGAAAAAGGAAGGCCATCTTCATACCTGCACAATTTCTTTATCAGTACATGAGCGTTCCGCGTAATCTTTCGTGGGAATTCAATCATATCCATTCCTCTCAAAATTATATTATAAGTCTTCATGGGATCTGAACCACAGAAAGGAGGGCTGTAAAAAGAAACACACCTGGCATCAGTCAAGAACTTAACTAGTCATGCCTGAACAACACTTGAATAACATTTGAACAGCCCTCACCTTCCAGTTAAAAGTTCATACATTAAAATACCAAGCGACCAGTAATCAGCTGATAAATCATGACCCTGAAACAAGACATAGAAATATTTTTACATACAGTGTGGATCGATCCATGTAGTCCTCAGGATCTAGAGCTGAGTTATCAATACCGTAAATGTTCGATTTAGTGCCGCTCTCGATTAAGCGCCGCATCCAGAAGCAGGATAATTTAATAAGCGCCGCTCTCGATTAAGCGCCGCACCTTCAAAAATGATGAATCAGCAAAAAAACACAAACCGATACACTAACATATCAACATATCTTTAATACATCACTGGAGTTTTTCGAATCCCAATCTTACTTTATTTAAAATGATTTCTGGTGCTACATACTCCGGTGTACCACAAAACGTCCATGTTTTTCTTCCAAAACCAATTTTTTTCGCAAAGCCAAAATCAACCTAGAAAATATAAAACAATATGGTATATTAACAAAAAATTCATGATAATCATTGAAGTTGACTGAGGAAGTTGGAAATAATCTTAGTAAAGATGGAAATACAATAATCTCACCAATTTACAATATCCTTTACCATCTAACAATAAATTTTCTGGCTGTTAAAACAAAATAAAAACAATGACCCATCATTAATTACTGCGTACATAATACTTTATGTGTCTTAAAAAATTGTACTGTAGTATACAATATTAGTTAATATTGTCTAAATAGTAGTACAACTCTCTCACCTTAAGATCCCTATAAACAATCCCCTTGGTATGTAAATAATTAAATGCCTCAAAAAAAATCTCCATCAATGATCACCATCAATAATCACCATCAGTAATTACCATCAATAATCACCATCAATGATCACCATCAATAATCACCATCAATCACCATCAATAATCACCATCAATAATCACCATCAATGATCAATGATCACTATCAATAATCACCATCAATGATCTCCATCAATGATCACCATCAATGATCACCATCAATAATCTTCATCAATAATCACCATCAATGATCACCATCAATAATCACCATCAATGATCACCATCAATGATCTCCATCAATGATCTCCATCAATGATCACCATCAATGATCAATGATCACCATCAATAATCTTCATCAATAATCACCATCAATGATCACCATCAATGATCTCCATCAATGATCTCCATCAATGATCACCATCGATGATCAATGATCACCATCAATAATCACCATCAAAGATCACCATCAATGATCACCATCAATAATCACCATCAAAGATCACCATCAAAGATCACCATCAATGATCACCATCAATAATCACCATCAATAATCACCATCAAAGATCACCATCAAAGATCACCATCAATGATCACCATCAATAATCACCATCAAAGATCACCATCAATGATCACCATCAATAATCACCATCAAAGATCACCATCAATAATCACCATCAATAATCACCATCAATAATCACCACAATAATCACCATCAATGATCACCATCAATAATCACCATCAAAGATCACCATCAATAATCACCATCAATAATCACCATCAATGATCATCATCAATAATCACCATCAAAGATCACCATCAAAGATCACCATCAATAATCACCATCAATAATCACCACAATAATCACCATCAATGATCACCATCAATAATCACCAAAGATCACCATCAATAATCACCATCAATGATCACCATCAATGATCACCATCAATGATCACCATCAATGATCACCATCAATGATCACCATCAATGATCACCATCAATGATCATCAATAATCACCATCAAAGATCACCATCAATAATCACCATCAATCACCATCAATCATACATATTAGTTAATATTGTCTAAATAGTAGTACAACTCTCACCTTAAGATCCCTATAAACAATCCCCTTGGTATGTAAATAATTAAATGCCTCGAGAACACAAGCTACATAAAATCTACACGTACTGTCGTCAAAACAAGATCTAAAAGACAAATAAAAGTAATTGTTAATAAGACATGGTGCTAATTAGAGCAGTGCCCTGTTTGGCATCAAAACACATTGCTAAATTGATTCTGAACAAAGGATCGGCACACACGCAAACTCAACTACGCCTGCTATTTGTCGCAGGCGTGAAAGGCCATGTTCTATATATTGCTCATTCATTCACAGTGCAATTGTAAAAATATGTGAAAATTTCAGTAATGTGACATCTCACAACCTAACGCAAGGTCTCACAAGGTAATTATGTAAGATCTCACAGCGTAACGCAAGATCTCACAGTGTAACGCAAGATCTCACAGCGTAACGCAAGGTCCCACAGTGTAACACAAGATCTCACAGCGTAATGCAAGATCTCACAGTGTAACGCAAGGTCTCACAGTGTAACACAAGATCTCACAGTGTAACGCAATGTCTCACAGCGTAATGCAAGATCTCACAGTGTAACGCAATGTCTCACAGTGTAACGCAAGATCTCACAGCATATAACGCAAGGTCCCACAGTGTAACGCAATGTCTCACAGCGTAACGCAAGATCTCACAGTGTAACGCAAGGTCTCACAGCGTAATGCAAGATCTCACAGTGTAACGTAAGGTTTCACAACGTAACGCAGGATCTCACAACGTAATGCAAGATCTCACAGCGTAACGCAAGATCTCACAACGTAATGCAAGATCTCACAACGTAACGCAAGATCTCACAGCGTAACGCAAGGTCTCACAGTGTAACGCAAGGTCTCACAGCGTAACGCAAGATCTCACAGCGTAACGCAAGATCTCACAGTGTATGAACGTAAGATCTCACAGCGTAACGCAAGATCTCACAGTGTATGAACGTAAGATCTCACAGCGTAACGCAAGATCTCAGCGTAACGCAAGGTCTCACAACGTAACGCAAGATCTCAGCGTAACGCAAGATCTCACAGCGTAACGCAAGATCTCACAGATCTCACAGCGTAACGCAAGATCTCACAGCGTAACGTAAGATCTCACAGCGTAACGCAAGGTCTCGCAACGTAACGCAAGATCTCACAGCGTAACGCAAGGTCTCACAACGTAACGCAAGATCTCACAGCGTAACGCAAGGTCTCACAACGTAACGCAAGATCTCACAGCGTAACGCAAGGTCTAACGCAAGATCTCACAGCGCAACGCAAGATCTCACAGTGTAACGCAAGTCTCACAGCGTAACGCAAGATCTCACAGCGTAACGCAAGGTCTCACAATGTAACGCAAGATCTCACAGCGTAACGTAAGGTTTCACAACGTATAACGCAAGATCTCGCAGTGTATGAACGTAAGATCTCACAGCGTAACGCAAGGTCTCACAACGTAACGCAAGATCTCACAACGTAACGCAAGATCTCGCAGTGTATGAACGTAAGATCTCACAGCGTAACGCAAGATCTCACAGCGTATCGCAAGGTCTCACAACGTAACGCAAGGTCTCACAGCGTAACGAAAGATCTCACAGCGTAACGCAAGGTCTCACAATGTAACGCAAGATCTCACAGCGTAACGTAAGATTTCACAACGTATAACGCAAGATCTCAGTGTATAAACGTAAGATCTCACAGCGTAACGCAAGATCTCACAGCGTAACGTAAGATTTCACAACGTATAACGCAAGATCTTACAGTGTATAAACGTAAGATCTCACAGCGTAACGCAAGATCTCAGCGTAACGCAAGGTCTCACAACGTAACGCAAGATCTCACAGCGTAACGCAAGGTCTCACAACGTAACGCAAGATCTCACAGCGCAACGCAAGATCTCACAGTGTAACGCAAGGTCTCACAGCGTAACGCAAGATCTCACAGCGTAACGCAAGGTCTCACAATGTAACGCAAGATCTCACAGCGTAACGTAAGGTTTCACAACGTATAACGCAAGATCTCGCAGTTGAACGCAAGATCTCACAGCGTAACGCAAGGTCTCACAACGTAACGCAAGATCTCACAACGTAACGCAAGATCTCGCAGTGTATGAACGTAAGATCTCACAGCGTAACGCAAGATCTCACAGCGTATCGCAAGGTCTCACAACGTAACGCAAGGTCTCACAGCGTAACGCAAGATCTCACAGCGTAACGCAAGGTCTCACAATGTAACGCAAGATCTCACAGCGTAACGTAAGGTTTCACAACGTATAACGCAAGATCTCGCAGTGTATGAACGTAAGATCTCACAGCGTAACGCAAGGTCTCACAACGTAACGCAAGATCTCACAACGTAACGCAAGATATCGCAGTGTATGAACGTAAGATCTCACAGCGTAACGCAAGATCTCACAGCGTATCGCAAGGTCTCACAACGTAACGCAAGGTCTCACAGCGTAACGAAAGATCTCACAGCGTAACGCAAGGTCTCACAATGTAACGCAAGATCTCACAGCGTAACGTAAGATTTCACAACGTATAACGCAAGATCTCAGTGTATAAACGTAAGATCTCACAGCGTAACGCAAGATCTCACAGCGTAACGTAAGATTTCACAACGTATAACGCAAGATCTTACAGTGTATAAACGTAAGATCTCACAGCGTAACGCAAGATCTCACAGCGTAACGCAAGGTCTCACAACGTAACGCAAGATCTCACAGCGTAACGCAAGGTCTCACAACGTAACGCAAGATCTCACAGCGCAACGCAAGATCTCACAGTGTAACGCAAGGTCTCACAGCGTAACGCAAGATCTCACAGCGTAACGCAAGGTCTCACAATGTAACGCAAGATCTCACAGCGTAACGTAAGGTTTCACAACGTATAACGCAAGATCTCGCAGTGTATGAACGTAAGATCTCACAGCGTAACGCAAGGTCTCACAACGTAACGCAAGATCTCACAACGTAACGCAAGATCTCGCAGTGTATGAACGTAAGATCTCACAGCGTAACGCAAGATCTCACAGCGTATCGCAAGGTCTCACAACGTAACGCAAGGTCTCACAGCGTAACGAAAGATCTCACAGCGTAACGCAAGGTCTCACAATGTAACGCAAGATCTCACAGCGTAACGTAAGATTTCACAACGTATAACGCAAGATCTCAGTGTATAAACGTAAGATCTCACAGCGTAACGCAAGATCTCACAGCGTAACGCAAGATCTCACAGCGTAACGTAAGATTTCACAACGTATAACGCAAGATCTTACAGTGTATAAACGTAAGATCTCACAGCGTAACGCAAGATCTCACAGCGTAACGCAAGGTCTCACAACGTAACGTAAGATCTCACAGCGTAACGCAAGGTCTCACAACGTAACGTAAGATCTCACAGCGTAACGCAAGGTCTCACAACGTAACGCAAGATCTCACAGCGTAACGCAAGGTCTCACAACGTAACGCAAGATCTCACAGCGTAACGCAAGATCTCACAGCGTAACGTAAGATCTCACAGCGTAACGCAAGGTCTCATGGCGTAACGTAAGATCTCACAGCGTAAGTCTTGCAAATACGTTAAAGTGAAAGATAACATCTTACAATGAATATCAAGCAACACAGCTTTCTTTTTCAGATGTGTAGAAAATATAGAAGTTAGGTTCATATTTCTGTGCCATAACTAATAAGCTTTAACGCACGTGCAATTCACACGCGCAAAATTATTTACGCATATGAAGTACCGCACACGGTAATTTTCCTTACGAAAAGGCCTTGGTTATTTAGCTGCATTCTTAAAATTCTATACTTACTTGTCTCTAAGAACAGTCCAAAGCTCTCCTCCCAAACAAGTTTCTAGCAGCATGTATAAATATTTATTATCTTTGAAAGTTTTGTACAACCTAGATTGAGAGAGAAAAGAATTAGGTAACTTACACCAGGATGAGATGAGAAATTGGTCTGGTTAGTGACAGTGTAAACAATAGCGAGTTTGAGCAAGACAACAAAGTACAAAGACGAGGACGTATTTTGGTCGCAATAGACCGGGTAGCCGTTGTCCGTCCTACGGCGGGAAATTTGTATTAACCCGTGTTTATTTGATGGTTGCGACGTAGGAGAAAAATAATATGAGCGGACCTTACTACGAGAAGTTTCTTTTAGTGAACTATGCTGAAGGTGTCTTAAACTGAATATAGCCAAATTAAATCGAATATTAAAATCAAGCAAGCTGCAAGCAGATACGCACAACAATTCAAAATATTCATTGTATAAAGTTTCAAAACAGTTTATTAAATGGCAGTTAGACCATCCTGTGCCAGGTCACAATGATGAACTCACGCTATCTTCTGACTTCGTTCTTACCACAACGAACTTTGTCAATATCTTCGTTGTCAACGAAGGCCACGCAACGAAGACGTTGAACAATATGAATAATGAATAATGATAAAAAACAATCAGAATAATTGCAGATGTTGGAAACCTGTCAAGTACGTCTTCGTCTTCGTACTTCGTTGTCTTGCTCAAACTCCCTAATGTCTTATACTCTTACCGAACTATAAATGGACAATTGGCTTCTGACATAATTTTCTTCTCTGACATAATATGATCTTGTTGTCTTGTTTCTACAATGTGATTCTTTTTCAGTTGCTTCAGGGCAAACGTTCTCTTGTCTTTCGCTGTTTTAACCTGGAATAACGGATAATCATAGAGCATAAACATGACGATAATGATCGGGAGAATTATACTTCTTAAAATTAAAAACAATTACCAGTTCAACTCTACCAAATCCTCCAACACCAAGCGTCTTGACAACAGTGAGATCTGTGAGCTTAATATGAGCAAATTCACTAACTTGTTCTTTGAGTTGACTAAAAGAAAGAATAGTTGTCCTCTCTCAATCATCAAAGATATACATGTACAATGTTAAGAATACATTTATATGTATCAATTTCATACAATGCCACAAGTTCATCAATTGTGTTGATAATCACCATCAATAATCACCATCTATAACCACCATCAATGATCACCATTAATAATCACCATCAATAATCACCATCAGGAACACCAGCAATAATCACTATCAATGATCACCATCAATGATCACCATCAATAATCAATGATCACCATCAATAACCACCATCAGGAACACCATCAATAATCACCATCAATAATCACCATCAATAATCACCATCAGGAACACCATCAATAATCACAGATATACATGTACAATGTTAAGAATACATTTATATGTATCAATTTCATACAATGCCACAAGTTCATCAATTGTATTGATAATCACCATCAATAATCACCATCAATAATCACCATCAGGAACACCATCAATAATCACCATCAATAATCACCATCAATAATCACCATCAGGAACACCATCAATAATCACCATCAATGATCACAATCAATAATCTCCATCAATAATCACCATCAATAATCACCATCAATAATCACCAAAATTAATCACCATCAATGATCACCATCAATAATCACCATCAATAATCATCAATAATCACCATCAATAATCACCATCAATAATCATAAATAATCACCAGCAATAATCATCATCAATTAAGAGTATCAATTACCTTTCTGTCGTTGCATCATTTGAAGATGGTGCATCAGGGTCCCACTTGATGACATTTAATCCACCAATAAACTGAGAATATGCTCTGAAATAAATAATTTTCATATTAGTTAAACAACTGAATTAAAATTAAATGGAATCAACATACAGCACTTCCATGGCAAGGCTATCAAATGACCCTTTCAAAAGCAGCAGTGACCCGAAATGGATAGAGTTGGTGACCCTACTTTTAGGAAATTATCCCTACGTGATATAGCACTCACTCTCTATCGAGAACTAGACAATGAGTTCCACCTTTACCAGCGATACAGTTTGCAGTTCTGAAATCATCTCTGTAATAAAAAATAGGTTTACAAATTAGTATAATTATATATACATGTACTGCTCATGAATCTTTGAATAATAAAGCAGCTTAATGTGCATATGAAACGAAAATTAAGTTTGTCTTATTTGAAAGAACTCTTAAAATAATGGAGAATATCAATTTACAGCTTTTTCATATGTTACTTAGTTCTTGAGATATTTAGACTTATGTGATATTCAAATGAGATATTAGTGAAAAAATGAACCATAAGTTATCTCATTTGAATATCACATAAGTCTAAATATCTCAACAACTAAGTAAAATATGAAAAAGCTGTAAATTGAGTTCTTTCAAATAAGACAAACTTAATTTTCATTTCATATACACTTTAATGTTGTGTATAATATGACATACCCTTGCAATGCCTTCTCTCCAAAGTATTGACCAGTTGTCAGCTCTCGGATCATTGTTGGCTCATCGTGGACATTCTTTCTTTGTGTTACTACAACCTAAATGATGAGAGATCAAACAAAACTGGATCAGTTTACAAAATAAGTTTTAGGAAAATCCCACTTGTTTCCATCTCATCAAATATGTGATATAGGTGAGTTTCAGGGTGTTGCGCGCGCATCGTTTTGGAAAGGAATTGGCTGGCTCTTGGTGGTCTCTCTACAAAGCTAGTAAGCAATGACAAACAGACTTGCTAGCGAGCCACCAACAGCAGAATAACAGTGTTAGATATCCAGAAACTGTATCTATACTTTGTTTATTTTAAATAGTACGTTCACTTTGAGGGGAGCTTGCCAGTTGTTTTGAAAAATGATGTACGTGCAACACCCTGAAACTCACCTATTGTTCTGTTAAGGTTGGACTTTGGTAAAATGTCATACTCACTGTTCCTTTCTTGATGATAAAGAATGTTTCTCCTCGTGCTCCTTGTCTTATTACATATTCTCCTTCATCATAATGCTGTTCATCAATGACATCAGCTATTTTCAATAAAGATTCTTCTCCTAATTCTTTCAGAAGTGGGACACTACACAAATGCAACAATAGGTAAAACATGTTTTAAACAAATACTTTAAAGTTTCCATTAGCTTTTTATTCTCACTTACCTCTTCAAGAACTCCATGTGCTCTGCTTGCCGCATCAGTCCAGTCTTCATCATTATTGTTTGGAATGTTTGTCGGTCAATCACCCAAAGACAAGCATTGGTTTGAGCTGAAAATAATTAGAAAAGATTCCTATGGTAAATTATAATAAAGTGGTAGATGCCTGGCTTAAACCTTTGCATTCTTGACCAGTTGATGCTGTTGCTGGTGGTGTTGCTGTTGGTCTTGGTGGTGGTGGTGTTGCTGTTGGTGGTGTTTGTGGTGTTCACCTGGTGGGTGTATTGGTAGTGGTGGTGTTATTGGTGGTGCATGTAGTGTTGGTGTTGGTGGTAGTGGTGATGATGGTGGTGGCAGTGTTGGTGGTGATGGTGGTGGCAGTGTTGGTGTTGTTGTTGGTGGTGGTGGTGGTGGTGGGGGGGGGGGGGGATTGGTGTTGTTGTCGTTGTTGTTGGTGGTGTTGGTGGTGGTGTTGTTGGTGGTGGGGGTGGTGGTGTTGTTGGTGGTGTTGTTGGTGTTGGTGGTGGGAGTGTTGTTGTTGTTGGTGGTGTTGTTGTTGGTGGTGTTGTTGGTGTTGTTGGTGGTGGTGGGGGTGTTGTTGTCATTGTTGGTGGTGGTGGTGGTGGTGTTGCTGTTGCTGTTGTTGTGGTGGTGGTTGTTGTTACTATCAAGATCACCAATGAAAGAAAGGAACCAAAGATGTGAAACTTATAAATAGTATTCTACACAATACCTTTGACTGAAGCAGTCCTTGTACAGTTATACAAAATAGCAAGTTCTCCAAATGCTTTGCCAGGACCCATGTTGCCCAAGACCTGACCTTCCTTAGTGACAACACATTTTCCCTCTGGACAAAAAAAAATCACCAAGTCAGTCAATTGTATATATATATATTATACATGTACACTGTACAGTCCTTTCAATATCCACCATAATCTGCTGTGCACATTGGTCTAACACATAAAAGGACACCTGGGTGTGGTGTTTGTGTGATGGAAATACATGTAATAATATTCAAAATAATTCATCTTTTTACAATTTGTGACAAGATCTGAAAATGTGCCCTATGTAGAATCAATTGTGAATAGAGTATACTGCTCTACTCCACTCTACTCCATGTCACTCCACTCCATGCTACTCCACACTACTCCATGCTACTCTACTCTTCGTACTCCACTCCACTCTACTCTATGCTATTCCACGCTACTCTATGCTACTCTACACCCATCTACACTACTCTATGCTACTCTACTCTACTCCATTCCACTCCACTCCACTTCACTTCACTCCACTCCACTCTACGCTATTCCATGCTACTCTACGCTACTTCACTTCACTCCACTCCACTCCACCTCTACCTCTACTCCACTCAGCTCCACTCCACTCCACTCTACTCCACTCCACTCTACTCTACTCTACCTCTACTCTCTACTCCACTCCACTCCACTCTACTCTACCTCTACTCCACTCTACTCTATGGGACATTCCCCTGAGAAGTTTTCCAAATCTTAGGTGTCCAAAAAGCTGTGCAGACAACATACCTTCCAAGACATACAAGTGTGATCCAGTATCCCCTTCTTGAATAATAGTTTGATCTTTCTTGAACTTTGTTTCATACATACAATCAACCACTTCTCTGATTTGAGATGGTTCGAGGTTTTTGAGGAAGTCATTGTCCAAAATCGCCTCCTTAATCAAGTCTTTTGATCTAAAAAAATAAACGTATATAACTAAATATTTGAATTAAAATAGTTTAACCATTTCACTCCCAACTTTTTTTTTTGGAGTGGGGTTGGCTACAGTTTGTGGAGTTCCTGCAACAAGTTCTTCACAAGGTTGCAACAAGTCGTTGTCATCAACAAGCCTGTTGCTGGTTCTTCCTAGAAGTTGCTTTGAGGTTGACAATAATTATGGGAAGGATTTAGCAGCTTCATGAAAATAACACCATTGCTACTAGTACAACTTGTCAGTGGTGTAGCCAATCCGCGTCAATGACATCATTCATTATTCTACTAATTTTCAATGCTAGTTCGTGGCCTGGCCACGCATTTTCCATGTGTGATTTGTGTACTTGTGACTAAAGAATCTATGCACGCTATTTTCACTAACAAATGCACAATAAATACATAATCGTACTGATTAAACTGTTTGCTGCAATCCTCAAAAAAAATTATGTAAATATTGTATTTTATAATCTTCAGAATTCTACAAATTCTTTCCCTAAAATGCAGGAAATGGCATTTCAAAACCCCTAAATTTCAAAAATTTTCCAGGGTGTGCTACCCCCTTCTTTAGTGCCCAATTGGTCAACCCTGGCTCGTACACCACTGCAACTTGTTTACAGACTTAAAACAAGTACCCAAAGATAACCTTATCAAAAGGGCTACAGCTCTACAAGGATCAAGAGATAATGTCTACATGTATTACCGGTACCGGTATACTTATATGGAGTAGAACAGTAAGTAAGTAAGTAAGTAAGTAAGTAAGGACTGGGAGCTAATCATCCTTACTTGCAGCCAGTGGCTGAATTGCAAAGGACGCAGATCAACATGGCCGTGTCGAGGCATATCAAGGCGCTCGAAGCAGCCGCCAACGACACAGTTCAGACCACGGATCACAGCTGAGATGTTAGGTTGATTTTATCTAGAAGGGTGATCCTATTTTTGAGTTATGGCTAATACAGCTTAGTCTCAGTGTTGCTACTGGGGTTACCCCAGGGAGCTAGGGTTATCTAATCCTTAGAGTAATCCTTCTAGAAGTGTGACCCAGCTACCTTTATGTAAACTCTTATATTAATCTATATGTGTGGCTGAGGGAACAACGCTTCATGTCCAGTTTTACAGGAAGAGCTATGCATATCTGTAGTACACATTTGTTTTTACTGTACAATTTCATTTCAGAATTATAAAAGAACTGTATTTAGACTTGAGAATGGAGTTATTTGCAAGTGGTCACCCATCCATGTACTAACCCTGTCCAACTGGGCTTAACTTTGGACTCCAGAAGTGAGAGGCAGCTAGCGTGCTAACCCCTAGCCAATCAGCTAGCATGCTAACCCCTAGCCTGTGTGCAGATACTCCACATAGCTGAAACCCCTCTCCTTGGCTTCCTTTATTGGGTGAGGTATAGGTGTGCAGGCATTGTCCACTGCACACCTTCCCCAAAACAGCCTCAACCCAGCCTCACTCAAAATAGTACCATGCTGGTTTTTCACTGGGCCAACTGGGGGTACAATGTTCAAACTAGGTTTGACTGTGCACAAGTATTCAATCTGACAGCAAGATCAACATGAAAATAAAATATCATAAACTAATATGCTTCACTGCAACCATACATGTAAGTTTGCTATAATTTACAAAACTGAGCAGAAAACCAGCTGGTCAACACACAGAAGTTGAATAACAATTATTTATAATTTAGCATTCCATAGTAAATTAGTCATAAAACTGTTATTAAAACTGTCAACAAATTTTGATTCTTGCATACCCAAGATAAGGTGCAGTGTTAGTTTTTCATGGAAATAATTGATATATTTTCTGAGTGGGACTCAAACTTGATTTGATTTTTAGCAACACATGTGAGTATATTGCAGAAGTAATCAGGTCCGACTATCTTTCAATTTAATCATCTTAATTAAAATCTCAGGAATTTAAATCACTTCAGGTTGTTGAATGATTGGTAAACATCTTCAGACAAAAAGTTATTGCTTTTTTCGCTGGCCATTGCTTTTCCTAGCAATAATTGCTACATTTTGTTGTAAAAGAACGTTCGGTAATTGCTACAATGCACTCAATCAAACCGACAAACCGCGGAAATCTCACAAACGATCTAAGAATCAGATTTTTTATAAAAGAGCGTTAAAGATAAGAGAGACGACATAAATAAAACAGCAAATGCGTAAAATGGCATATCCAATTAAATAAAATTTTTAATAAATAAAGAACGAACGGGTCATGATTTGTGATTTAAATTTGACACAAATCACAAGAGAAAGTGCTGAAATTATCACAATAAACTATGCTATCACCATAGCAGGTGAAGATTTAGCAGAGTTTGAAATCCCAGCTGCTAAACACACTGGGTCTGTTTGAAACAGATAAAATACAGAACACAAAGAATCAATATACTATTATATCATGCTGGGGTTTTAAAAGAAAACTACGGGACGCTTTTAATATTTGGGGACTTGACTTGCCCTTGATTTTTAACTTCTCGTTATTAAAGCGGTGGTTGAATTGGCGAGCTCATATTCATTAATCCCTTCATTTGCAAGTTGTTGAAAGATGATGAAAGTATATATGTTGTAAAATATTGATATATAACTTTCGAACAAGCTCGGCGTCTTCATTCTAAATCATTTCGTGTCACATTAGTCATATTATAATGTTGATTATTTCTAGGGAACCCAGGCTAAAAGTCTGCAGACATTTTAAAACGCCTGACAACAAACCGAGAAATTACTTTTCTTGTTTGTTTTTTATAAATTAAACATAATGAACGAATCAGGAAATATCAAACGGCGTCAAACATCATTCACAAACAAAAACAACAGCTATACCATTCTGTGAAGTGTACAGAATGCATAGGAAATCACTCTTTGTAAACACTCCTTCGACTTGTGCAGGTATTTGTCGAGCTAAACAAGGTTTGACGCTAGATTTTGACAGCAGACTTGGCCTGCCAGTCTATTAAAGACAAATTGCTTTTGTCTTGACAACTAATGCCGCTTCACAGGGCAAAAATTTAGCATATTTTTAATTGCTAGAACTTGAATCCTTTTGCGAGATATCCGTCGGGGCGTTGATCGATTGAATCGCAGGCCAAACATGTTGATTTCACACATTTCACTTCCCCCCCAAACGCAGCTCTGAACGTACATCGTACGAAGATCTGGCCAACGTGACCTCAAGATAAAGGCAGGGAGCAACTGCCAAGCAGCATTGTTTAATTACGAGCAGAGATCATTTGGAGAACAATGATGGCATAGTTACGATAGACCGCAATGTGAAAATTATTTTATATATACAACTAAGATAGAGATTACAAGTTTCGCCCAAGCATAGCCCTCAAACGAAAAAACACTTCTAGATAAAGCTCTCGTGCAAACAGTGGCATAAACACCGGTTTATTGTAAACGCCGGAAGGTTGTATAAACGCTTTTACACACAGAACTCCAACATATTTACCTAAAGAAAACAAAATATCCTTCCCCCCAAGCTAATTCCCCTGATGGCCTAATAAAAATGTTGCAAGCAGAATTCCCCTTGCCCACGAACCAAAACAACACACCGTTTTATGCCCTAGCAAATAATTAATACACGGACGCAAACACTTGTCTGGGAAACAAAAGCGAGTGAGGTTAGAGACCAAAATATCGGCACTTTTCTACATGTAAACACAACAACAAACTGATTCTTGCCTGATCGATTTCGAATGATGATTCAGCGGCGCGGTTTTCTTCTCTTCCAAGTTCTTGGCTAGCGTAGGTTCAGCGGAAATGCCAAGACGAGGTAGGCGAGATTTTGGTTGGTTGTTAGCACCAGTTGGTTTTAATACGGAGCGATATTTATCCAGTTCGCTTTCCAGTTTCTTGATCTGGTCGTCCTTACGACGAACCTCTTGTTCCAAAACATTGATTCGGCTGTCTTTGATTTTCAACTCGTTTCCTCGATCTTGCAAAGCTTGTTGCAATTCCCGAAGACTCCCCATCTTGGAATTGTCCCGAATTCGACTGAACATTGATTGCGATTTTTGATGGACTTGTAGACGTATTTTTTATCATCGGCTCAAAGAACCCGACCATCACTCTAACCGAATTAACTCAACGACCGCGAGGTATTCTGGGGCGACAAAAATCGCGGGGGTGTTCACAGAAATACAAACAGCTCGCGCAAACAACATTTTTCACTCGATTTTAAGGATTTTTTAGAAGATTTCATGTTTTATAATCCTCTAGAATCTCTAATTTTGAATTTAGTCTGTATTTAAACGTGACTCGGACAGACATAATGTCGATAAATGCTATTAAGTTACGTGCGGGATAAAATTATCTAATTGATGCGGTTTAGGTCATTAAATTATTAGGAACATGTGGGTTTACAAGCAGTTGTCGACACTTCAGTTTTCTAAAAGAGACTTTTAAAATCTTTAAGTTTTCTTTATGAAGCAGCTATTTAAAGATTGGCTATTTTATTATTATTGCCATGAGAATTTTTTAAGACATGTCAAAAAAAAAAAATCCTATATTGGTTAACATTGAAACTTCGCAGAAAAAGAAGAGTCGGGAAATCGCATATCATTTTTCATAAATTAATCCTATTTTGTGTTCATAAATCAAGCCAAATTTAATAAATTAGGCGTTTGTAACAGAAAATACGGCGAAACTTTACGAGCTAGCTAAATCGATCACAATGGCTGAGCGCGAATTATATAAGTAGCTTTATAAAGGCCTGAAAAGCAATCTTAGGAGAGACAATTATCCCTCTTGATATTAGGGATAGTGTTTGTTTAACGTTGGTTTATTTATTAGAGCTATTCATTGGTTTTTGGCGCCCCCAGACTTGTGATATCTTTAGCACACAGACAAACCACAATCCCAGATGGTGTCTTGGCGCAATGATGTAATTGGTGTTATATCTGATATTACCATCGTGTTTGAATGGTGGTAGCACTTGTGTGTGTGTGCGCGCATTCATATCACCTGCGTACTACTAGGATCAGCATAAGTTGATAAATTTATAAAGGTGAGATTAGGACTAGGTTATGGTTGTTGATTATGATTATAAACTTATGGTTATGGTGATAATGGTGTAGATGACGATGATGGTGATCGTGATGATGTTGATGACAATAATGGTTTTGGTGATGTATATGGTTATTGTGGTGATGGTGATGATTATGGTTATGGTTATGGTGGTGGATGGTGTTGATGATGATGGTGATGATGATGATGGTGATGATGATGAGGATGATGGTGATGATGATGATGGTGATGGTGGTGATGATGGTGATGATTATGGTGGTGGATGGTGGTGGATGGTGGTGGTGATGATGGTGGTAATGGTGGTGATGATGATGGTGGTGATGATGGTGGTGATGATTATGGTGGTGGATGGTGGTGGTGATGATGATGGTGATAATGGTGGTGATGATGATGGTGGTGATGATGGTGGTGATGATGGCGATGATTATGGTGGTGGATGGTGGTGGTGATGATGGTGATGATGGTGATGATTATGGTGGTAGATGGTGGTGGTGATGATGGTGATGATGGTGGTGATGATGGTGATGATTATGGTGGTGGATGGTGGTGGTGATGATGGTGATGATGGTGGTGATGATGATTATGGTTATGGTGTTGGATGGTGGTGTGTGGTGGTGATGGTTATGGTGGTGGTGTTGGTGATGGTGGTGATGAGTATGGTAGTGCTGATGGTGATGATGATTATGGTTATGGTGTTGGATGATAGTGGTGGTGATGGCTATCGTGATGGTGGTGGTGATGGTTATGGTTGACAACTTCCTGTTTTGAATTTGATTGGTGGATGGTGATGAAAAATCTGATGATGATTATGGTAATGAAGTTGGTGATGGTAAGGGTAATAGTGATGGTTATAGTCATGGTTATGATGGTCATGGATGATGATGAATATGGTATAATAAGTGTAAGGGAATCCTGAAATTTTCTCTACTCTATCAAATATTGCTCTTTACCTGAAGTTCTTTGGCCAGCGGCGTAAATTATCTGTGTTATAGATTGTTGGTGGTGCTGACACGCCCTGTCCACGTGCACGATGCATGACGGGTGGTTTAACGACTGACATAAGCTTCTCATTCTTATTCTGCAGTTGTTCAATCTTATTCTCATATTCTCTGATCAGCAGATTATTATCCATGATCGTGTTATGAAGTTTTCCAAGTTCTTTCCGAAGTCGTTCAAGTTCTCTGTTCTCAGTTTCATTAAATTGTTTTATCATGATTTCGTATTCGCTAATAATCGTGTCCTTTCTTCGCAGTTCTTTCCGTAAGAAATCACTTTCCTTCGCTTGGATCTCCATTTGCCGGCATCGTTCTTTTAAACTGCTTTCCAATATAGCAATGGAACTCTTCAGAAACTCCAGTTTTATCCCAGTACCTTCAATGAACGAAGAAGAAGATATGTTAACACTTTGAAGCTTGAAGACGAGTCTTTAGTATTTTATTCTAGCTAACACCAGACGATTTTATTCAGCACAGGGAGAGGTCCAGGTCTCAAAGTGTTAAAACCTATCTCTTTAACACTTTGAAGCCTGACGACAAATCTTTACTATTTTATTCTGGCTAACAACCAGACGATTTTATTCAGCACAGTGAGAAGTCCAGGCCTGTTAAAACCTATCTCTTTAACACTTCTGAAGACGAGTCTTTAGTATTTTATTCTGGCTAACGCCAGACGATTTTATTCAGCACAGGGAGAGGTCCAAAGTGTTAAAACCTATCTCTCTAACACTTTGAAGCTTGAAGACAAGTCTTTCGTATTTTATTCTGGCTAACACCAGACGATTTTATTCAGCACAGGGAGAGGTCCAGGCCTCAAAGTGTTAAAACCTATCTCTTTAACACTTTGAAGCTTGAAGACAAGTCTTTCGTATTTTATTCTGGCTAACGCCAGACGATTTTATTGAGCACAGGGAGAGGTCCAAAGTGTTAAAACCTATCTCTCTAACACTTTGAAGCTTGAAGACAAGTCTTTAGTATTTTATTCAGGCTAACGCCAGACGATTTTATTCAACACAGGGAGAGGTCCAGGCCTCAAAGTGTTAAAACATATCTCTTTAACACTTTGAAGCCTGAAGACGAATCTTTAGTATTTTATTCTAGCTAACGCCAGACGATTTTATTCAGCACAGGGAGAGGTCCAGGCCTGTTAAAACCTATCTCTTTAACACTTCGGAAGACGAGTCTTTAGTAATTTATTCTAGCTAACGCCAGACGATTTTATTCAGCACAGGGAGAGGTCCAGACCTCAAAGTGTTAAAACCTATCTCTTTAACACTTTGAAGCTTGAAGACGAGTCTTTAGTATTTTATTCTGGCTAACGCCAGACGATTTTATTCAGCACAGGGAGAGGTCCAGGCCTCAAAGTGTTAAAACCTATCTCTTTAACACTTTGAAGCCTGAAGACGAGTCTTTAGTATTTTATTCTGACTAACGCCAGATGATTTTATTCAACACAGTGAGAAGTCCAGGCCTGTTAAAACCTATCTCTTTAACACTTCTGAAGACGAGTCTTTAGTATTTTATTCTGGCTAACACCAGACGATTTTATTCAGCACAGGGAGAGGTCCAGGCCTCAAAGTGTTAAAACCTGTCTCTCTAACACTTTGAAGCCTGAAGACGAGTCTTTAGTATTTTATTCTGGCTAACGCCAGACGATTTTATTCAGCACAGGGAGAGGTCCAAGTCTTGATAAATAGCTTATGACAGCCATGCCTCTCCGGCATGTGTATTTAAATTCAAACAATTTGCACAAGCTTCGATTCCCTCGGTTGCCTGTGCATGCCTAATTGCCAGCCTAATTCACGTGGGC
>OZ036012.1:3954584-3972084 GCA_964035015.1 Corallium rubrum
ATATAAATGATATTGGGCATTTCACTCGATTACATAGCATGTTCTAAGGATTTAGGGTGAAGGAAAATTCGAGTGTAGAATATATACATTTGGAGACCAAACCGGGAGCAGTTGCGAAAAATGCAACTACACAGGCCCTCCGGCAGGAATTGAACCCACGTTGAATCCAAATGTATATATTCTACACTCGAATTTTCCTTCACCCTAAATCCTTAGAACATGCTATATATACATATATATATATATATATATATATATATATATGTATACTAATACTATAAATATAGAAATCGTTCATAATTCTCGTTTGGTTTAAAAGCTTCGTCTACTTCCTTCCTTATCTTACACAAAAAATAAACATTTTGAGTACTAAAGCTCTTAATGACTTTATGAATTCCAATTGTGATCGACTCACTAGTTGAGAAAATTTAAACTTCTAGTCAATTAAGCGGGAAATCTATAGTCCAGTACTTTACCTACTATATTTTGAAGCACTTAGGAATGCCTTTGGCACGAGTATGGTCGTATAGGTAACTGTAGTTAACCTACCGCAGGGCAATTTTTCTTTGGCAATTTTCAACTTGACAAGTTTTATTTGCCCGTGTGTATGAGGAAACATGGCAAGTTTTTCCTTGACAAGTCTCCCTTTTGAAAAGCTGGCATGCCAGCTTTTCAACAAGGAGACTTGTCAAGGAAAAACTTGTCAAGGAAAAATTGCTTGTGTAAACTAGGCTTAAAGCCCAAAGGCAACAAGAATAACTGAATACATTTTCAAACAAACTACATTACTACAACACATGACATACCTTGGTCATAATTTGCTTCGTGTTTTCTTGGTGTAGTGACAGGAATAGTGATGAAACTGCTTAGTTGTTTCGCCATATCTTGTGTGTATATCCAAGGCTATACTATCTAGTCTATTTCGCGTGTAATAACTGAATTTGCAGGTTCAACACTTGTTAGACCACAGTATATTATATTTATAATAATATCTACATACGTCATGATCACTTCAAGTGGCTCTTCAACTTACGGAATATACGTGTCAAGTAGTTGAATGCAATTATGTATATAATGAGAGATTATCGCGCGTGTGATATGAGATATTATCCTGTTTTATTGAACAAGTAATATAAGTGATATACAATATTGTACGACAATATATAGTTCATTCACGCTCAACCTTGACCGTAGAATATTTCAAATGTATTAATAATTCACGAAAATGTTAAGTAACACATTTATTTCATTGAGTATAAAAAACTAGAGTGTTGTGTAGGCAGTGTTTTTAAAAATAGAGCAAAGTGAAAAGATGGTAAACTGCTGAGAATAGTTTTAATAACGAAATACTAACGTTTTACTCTGATGAAGGGCTCTGCTCGAAACGTCAGTATTTCGTTATAAAGACTATTCTCAGCAGTTTACCATCTTTTCACTTTGCATTTATTTTCATCACCTGATTAATTAAAGGTGGATAAATTCGCGTATATATATGCTAATGCATACCCCACTCGCAGATATTAGATGAACATCTTATTATTTAAATCAAACTTAAAAAAACAACTTTTTTTATCTATGACTGGTTACCAAATAAAGTTATGATTTATTGATAGGTAGGCAGTAAAATATCGCATGGAAAATGAGGCTAAATAAAGAAATAGAGTTGTTCGGTCTTTCCTGAGTTTTCATAAAATCCACTGCCATTGCCGGGAAGGCGCTTGGCATGCAAAGGACAGGTTGCTTCTCGTTACCTTCTAAACACTTGTAAAACCTTCTGGTATTAGCGAGAATAAACTGATACTAAATACCATGCAATTCCAACAGAAGAGAGACTTGTTAACCCTTTTATATTGGCCAGGTTTCCGGGGCTCTCCCCATTCAGGAGTAAAATTGTCTGGCGTTAGCCAGGGTAAAATTAATGTGGTGCCAAAAGGCAGCTATGGCCACCCAATAAAGAGTTTGGGTTTTGGTCGAGTGTCGAGGGTTGCTAGTCGAGGGTCGAGGGTAGTTGGTCGAGGGTCGTAAAATACGCTAAAATTTACGCACATAATTTCCTTCTGGCGGCACAAATAAAACTTCGACGTATAGGCTAGACAAAAACAATTGCGGCGGAAGATATATATTTTTTGGACATTCGATACGCACGCGGCCAGGTGCTTTACTGACAGGAAATATTTGGTAAATTTGTCTAGAAAACTGGTAACCTATTAGCCATGTTCTCGCATTTTTATTCGTGTATTATCTTCATGTATTCCGATCCTTTGCCATTTCGCAAGCGGTATAAGCAACTCAAGGGACAAATAGAAGCAAACCTTCCGCGCTATTTTTGTATAAAATCAACAGAGAGTTGCCTGCGGAGGAGGCTTATATTAAAATGTACATTAGATTTTGGAAACAGGTCGTAAATCGTAATCATACAAATTCTTGGTTTATGAAACAACTTTACTCGTCCGGAAAAAGACGTCTTCGAAAGCCATGCAGGAAAACTTGAATCAGACCGTCTTCACAAGTCTTCCAAAACATTGAAGCATCATCCACTTTGCGTAAATGCCGCGGCAAGAGTTTTTTTACTTGAAACACAAAATAAGTTAATTCATAATATATATTTCAAAAATATTTTTAGCATATTTTACGGCGACCCTCGACCAACTACCTCGACCCTCGACTAGCAACCCTCGACACTCGACGCTCGACCAAAACCCAAACTCGTAAATAAAGAGTTAAGGCTGATTTATAGCCTTGCTGTTGAGTGTTGGGAATGGGGTGTTTTTCTGTGAACGTGTTACGCCTGCGGTGAAAGTTGAAATCTGATTAAGCTTTACGTATACACAATACGTACATTGATTATAAAGACTTTGATAAATACGTTTTATTATAAATACTGTTTCTTTGTTACGGAAGTAATTGTGTACGTAAAAGTGAAGTCAGGTTCAGCTTTTAAGCACGTAACATATACGTCTTAAAACGCGGGGAGTGGAGATTAACGTGTTTATCAGTCGGCTGTAAATATACTGACGCTTTTGTAAATGTAGACAGAATGGGAGATTAAGTATTAACCTTTTCTCGCTTGTATCGTTTCTCAACGATACAGTCTTTAGTATTTGCCGCTCTGGCCATCTCTGGTTAACGCCAGACGATTTTACTCGGCGTCAAGCCGATAGCGTTCTCCGCGGCGCCAATTGGGGGTTAAAATTGGAAAGGCCGGAGAGAGATGAAGAGTGGAGGCTTAAAATACAGAAGGGGGAGAAATGGAGGAGAGAGAGAGAGAGAGAGAGAGAGAGAGAGAGAGAGAGAGAGAGAGAGAGAGAGAGAGAGAGAGAGAGAGAGAGAGAGAGAGAGAGAGCTTAAAAAATGGAGAAGAGATGAAAACGGGAGAGAGCAGGTTTAAAACAGAAGGAGAGATGAAGATAGGGGGTTTAAAATGAATAATTTATACAAGAATTACAGATGACGAGGAGAGAGGAAGGAGCATCGATGATTGGAGAGCCGGAGAGGAAGCTTTGGAAGATAAACATGCAGATGAAGAAGGAAGAGAGAAAACTTAAAAGGAAGAAGTGGCCGGGAGAGTTGAACAAATGAAAACAAGAGGCTTGAAAGAAAGAAGGAGAAGAAATGAAGATAGATATTAATTTGTAATTATCTTTGTGTCACGTCTTACGAGCTTTTTACCTTATCTTATGAGAGAGAACAGCCTGCTTGAAAGTAGAAAGAAGAAAGATGAAGATGAAGAAGAATTCTATCAATATAATATTAGGGGAGCGCGGATGGCGTGTGCTGTTAGGGCGCTGCCTCTCACCAATAGTTAAGCCCGGTCGGACGGGGTTAGTACTTGGATGGGTGACCCCGTCCTCCGCCAGCTTGGGACTTATGTGAGTAGAGTTTAGTTGGTTTCTCCTGTGCTCCGAGGGTTTTTCGCCGGGTTCTCCGGTTTTCCTCCCTCCGTAAAATCAACACCTAGGTCTTAGTTGTCTACACATAGGAGTTTGGTGTCAATAGACGAGTTTCAGGGTGTTGCGTGCGCATCGTTTTGGAAAGAAATTGGCGGGCTCTTGGCGGGCTCCCCACAAAGTAAGGAATGGCAAACGAACTTGCTAGCGAGCCAACAACAGCAGAATAACAATGTTTTATATCCAGAAACTGTATCTACACTTTGTTTATTTTAAACACTATGTTTAATTTGAGTGGAGCTTGCCAGTTTTTTTGAAAAATGATGCGCGCGCAACACCCTGAAACTCGCCTATTGGGACGAAAGTTCTATTCCTCTCTCCTGCCACACATTAAGTGGCAAATTTAATAAATTCAAATTCTAATTCAAATATCTCCTCATCTTCTTACCTTTAGCTTCGTCTCGTGGTGCTGTTAATGAAGACGATCTTGGAAAGAATGAGAAACTTGGTTTCTTCGAAACAGTTTGAATTTCTGGCGTTTTCTTACCACGACGCCCTTCCATCATGCAGCAGTTGATCTGGAGTTCTACGGTAAGATTAAATGAATTTGTTACATAGATATTACAGTAAATATAATTAGAATATGCACAGGGGGGCAACATAACTTCAACCACGTCTTATGAGGCAATCAACTCACTAAATACATTTTCCCATGCACTAACTGCTTCACAAGACAAAGGTAAAGTGTATTTGGTTATAGATTGTATCATAAGACGGGGTTGAAGTTATCTTGCCCCCCCAAATTAGTATTCATTCCGGCGAATATGCAAGCAAAAACAGGTGTGACAAGAGAAAGGAACAGGACTTACGTCATTGACATAAATGCAATTAGTATTGCGTATATTCATAACTATAGTATATGCATGACAACTGGGTGAGTAGAATGTCCACAGCCTGTAGACGTTTGACGGCCAAGCTCGTGCATTGACTACCGTACAACGCCCAACTAGTCTTTTTTTGAAGCCTGAAGACGAGTCTTTAGTATTTTATTCTGGCTAACGCCTGACGATTTTATATTCAGCACAGGGAGAGGTCCAGACCTCATAGTGTTAAAACCTATCTCTTTAACACTTTGAAGTCTGAAGACGAGTCTTTAGTATTTGATTCTGGCTAACGTCAGACGATTTTATATTCAGCACAGGGAGAGGTCCAGGCCTCAAAGTGTTAAAACCTATCTCTTTAACACTTTGAAGCCTGACGACGAGTCTTTAGTATTTTATTCAGGCTAACGCCAGACGATTTTATTCAGCACAGGGAGAGGTCCAGGCCTCAAAGTGTTAACATGTGCCGATAAAAGAAGGATTAGGGTCAAGTTTAGGGGTTTAGTCGATTTACGATTCATTGCTTTCCTGAATTTTCATTAAGTGCTTTAATTGATGCGTGCAGTATTCATTATATTACCAGTGTGTCAAAGCTCGTTTACGTAACATGATGGAGCTGTCTGATTGAGTAAATTATTAATGAGATTGAAAAATAAATATCCGAAAACTCGCCAAAAAATACGAAACATTAGCATTTTAAATAGTTTAATATAAAACATTTAACTTTATGTAACTGATGAGGATAGTTTAAAATCTACCATTTCATCTATCAGTGAAAAATATTTTGTTGTTGTTGGTGTTGGTGGTGTTGGTGTTGGTGGTGGTGGTGGTGGTGGTGGTGGTGGTGTTGCTGTTGCTGTTGTCGCTGTTGTTGTTGTTGGTGTGGTGGTGGTGGTGGTGGTGGTGGTGGTGGTGGTGGTGGTGGTGGTGGTGGTGGTGTTGCTGTTGCTGTTGTCGCTGTTGTTGTTGTTGGTGTGTTGGTGTTGGTGGTGGTGGTGGTGGTGGTGGTGGTGGTGGTGTTGCTGTTGCTGTTGTCGCTGTTGTTGTTGTTGGTGTGTTGGTGGTGGTGGTGGTGGTAGTGGTGGTGTTGGTGTTGGTGTTGGTGTTGGTGTTGGTGTTGCTATTGTTGCTGTTGCTGTAAATCATGGAGTAATATAAAAGTAGAGTGTTGTGTAGGCAGTGTGTTATGATGTATAGAAAATAAACTAAGACAAACTAAAAGCTGAACCATTTAATAAAGTTCTAATTCTTGCAACCATAACCTTTTTAACTGTTTATTTATTATATATACTGTATCACTCCTAACTAAACTGTTCTTCCAAAGCATTGCGTGATGTATTGCACAGTGTGTAAGCCTTCTGTATCTTGTCTATCGCAATGAGTTGTAATGATAATCTAATCTAACAACGCACACAGACGATTCTGACAGACAAAATGCTCCAATCATACAAAGTACGACAGGTTGTACAAAAAATTCCGTGCTAGTCTATATAGCGTGCGTGAAGACACATGCTTAATATATTTTCTGTATAGCGCCGAGCCAGCGTTTGCACGGAGACTATATATAGTGGGCTGTTCATTTGTGGGGGGGGTAGCCCAGTTAGCTGGGTTCACGCGATTGATTTGACCTTACTGTGGTTTTAAAACTCGCATAAACTAATTTTACAAAGAAGAATTGGTTTAGTTTAGATGTAAACGAATCCTAACGTTAATTCAAATCTCCTTTTGTGGCCAAGGAAAGAATTTCGTGACACGAGTCAACCCTAAGTTGCAACCGAAGGCACCACTTAAAACGCCGGGCGGCTTTATTCCTTAAGAAGAAGCCGGAAGATCACCTTGGAGCTTTGAGTTACCCGTTTGGGTTGCTTTAAGCCCGGCGCACACTAGTGGAAGTTGCACGCACAGATGTCATTCGTGACCAATTGCGTGCGACGAAAATCCTAGTGTGCGGGGAAAATGTACAGGATTTTTGTCACTCGTGTCGTGAACAACAAATATCAAACATGTTTGATATTTTCTGTCATTCGTGACAAAAATTCCTAGTGTGCGGCAAAAACCTAACTCGCAACTCTTCGCAGCAAAGAAGTGCGCATGCGTGTTATTCCCCCGAACAACATGGCGGATAGTGAACAAGATGATTTGTCAGACGACGAAGATATCTTGCTATTTATTTTCGTCTGAGGGCGGCTAATCGCCAGTTATGGACGAAACGATGGATTTTGAGAAGACAAAGGCAAGGAGTCTATGATAATCTTATTCAAGAACTGAACGCTTCGGTGACCAGTTCACTGCGAGGTTCACTAGTATGTTCACTATCCGCCATGTTGTTTTGGGGAATAACACGCATGCACACTTCTTTGCTGCGAAGAGTTGCGAGTTAGGTTTTTGCCGCACACTAGGAATTTTTGTCACGAATGACAGAAAATATCAAACATGTTTGATATTTGTTGTTCACGACACGAGTGACAAAAATCCTGTATATTTTCCCCGCACACTAGGATTTTCGTCGCACGCAATTGGTCACGAATGACATCTGTGCGTGCAACTTGCACTAGTGTGCGCCGGGCTTAACTGTTAATATTTATTTGAATAATGAGTTGGGATCTATTTACATGTGGTTTACAAGTGCGTGCTGATCTTCTGACATCAATTGTCGGCAATCTGCTCATCAAGTTTTGACGTAAACCAAGCTTCTCTTTCCATTACCGACACTCGTTAGAAGCCAGGGAACGCCATGACTGAAATAACCGACTCAATATATTCCTTTAGTCTTCATTGTTTTTACAGTTTATGCAAAACTATTTCATGTTCAGGTCTGTCTCGTGTCCATAAAAAGCATCAGGTATTAAATTAACGCTTAATTAATAGTTTTGCGCGAGACAAAAATTATATTTGTGTACAAAGGAAAGGAATAATATTCTTTAATCGTTAAAAAAGTAAGTCATTATAGCATTTTCTTACGGACTATTTAGTCTAACGTTTGACGTGTGTGATATTCACCAAAATGTTAATCATGTGAACTTCAATTTGTCCCGGCGAAGTATTTCAAGTCTGCGTCATGGTGACACTTTGTCGCCCTAAGCCACGGTCTGCGGCCCATCTGATCAATAGTGACGAACAGACTCCGTCCACGCGTATACGTTTTCCTAGCGTTTTCATATTGTTTCAGGTAATGAGACCATTGTTTTCTGCTCCCCTGAGGACAGAGAATAATATAAAAACGCTACGAAAACGCATACGTGTGGAAATGGCCTGAGAGTGAGATCTAAATAAAGTCCAATACGTTGAACCGAAGGGCGTAAGTTCTTCCCTGTCAACTTTGATCTCATTGGAGATGCTCTTGTACTGAGATCTCAGATATAACGACAGACTATTGTATAACCACGTTTCTCTCTGACGAAGGGCCTTCGCTCGAAACGTTAGGCTCCTATGTTCTCTGTTTCGGCAGTGTATCTATTCTAACCTATAGTTACTATATATTATTTCGATTGTTGCTTCAACACTACGCACGCTACTTTTATTCCACTGTATAACCATACCTACATATTTCAACAAGGTACTACATGTTCTGCAAACGTGCAATATATTTAACGTTCGTATACTGAAATATTCCTAATGATCATGAAGATATCAGAGATGTCAGTGCAACTGAACTTGAAATGCGTATCCCTCGGGCCTTAAATCGATCGCAGTAACGGTCGTTGGTTTATAATATATAACAGACTTATATGAATATAGGCTTATATAGCAAAAATATATGAAAAGAGACTAACCTTCAGTGACCAGAATAGCAATTTATTCAAGCTTTAGACTTGCTCGAACAGATGGGGGAAGTTTTTAAGTGGGGGAATAATATATAACAAACCAAGTGCTCAGTAAAATGCATTAATCTTTGATGAATCACTCCATAGACCGCTATTGCGTAGACAATATAAGTTCTCGATACATAACGGCTGTTCTGGACGTTCGCGGTCTGCCAAACGATGTTAGTTTATCCAACTTCGTTCCAGGATGGTGCAGTAATTATTGCATGCTAAAAGCTATACATCAACTCAGGCATGGTAATTGAAGTTTAACGAGCATATCGTTATCTCCCTGACAAAAGACCCACGTCGACAAACACACACAGCTTGCTTCAATTAAGCAAGGCGTTAGTAATTGTTTAGATTACAAGCAAGTGACATAAGTTATATATAGTATATGCCTTTGTTTTGACAAACTATCAGGTAACTTTAATGCTCCAGAACAATTCCCGATATGTCTACGAGTTTTCATTTGTAAAGTTTTTTCGTTTGTTTTTGCTCTACAAGCTGTCGTTAGTTAAACTCAGAGAAAAACTCTGAGCTCTAGACGGGACTCGAACCCACAACCTTCCGAATGCCAGCTGAACGCTCTCACCATTGAGCCGACTGGAACTCAGATAGTAGACCGAGGTTATGTACGATATTTATACGGCTGGGAACTAGTCAAACCGTACGTGTGTCACAAGTACTTGTTGGGCTACAAGTCGCATTGTGTCAGTTTATTTTATAGATGTGATAGACAGGGATCGACCCTGTAACCTTCTAGTAACCAGTTTGACACTAACTATTGAACGTTAACTATACCGAAACAGACAGACAGACAGACAGACAGACAGACAGACAGACAGACAGACAGACAGACAGACAGACAGATGGACGGACGGACGGACGGACGGACGGACGGACGGACGGACGGACGGACGGACGGACGGACGGACGGACGGAAGGAAGGACGGACGGACGGACGGACGGACGGACGGACGGACGGAAGGACGGACGGACGGACGGACGGGCGGGCGGGCGGGCGGACGGACGGGCGGGCGGGCGGGCGGGCGGACGGGCAGACGGACGGGCGGACGGGCAGACGGACGGACGGGCAGACGGACGGACGGGCAGACGGACGGACGGGCAGACGGACGGACGGGCAGACGGACGGACGGGCAGACGGACGGACGGGCAGACGGATGGACGGGCAGACGGACGGGCGGACGGGCAGACGGACGGGCGGACGGGCAGACGGACGGACGGGCAGACGGACGGACGGACGGGCGGGCGGGCGGGCGGACGGACGGACGGACGGACGGACGGGCGGACGGACGGACGGACGGACGGACGGACGGACGGACGGACGGACGGACGGGCAGACGGACGTACGGACGGGCAGAGTATTAAGTTAATAGTTTCCATTTGCAACGTGAAATAAACATATATTCTTACACTACACCAAACAACCACAGTTTTTAATGTTTTATAATATATTAATAAATTAACCATTAACTACATTAAATATATGTAATGTGTTCCACTCCACTCCAATAATGTTTTATGTCCCAATTTGATAATAATGTTATATATTTAGTCAGGGCTTCTATTCACTAATTCCATCCTCAAATTATGCTGTAACACCTTGTTAATAAATCCCAATTATATAGAGAAAAGTTTGTCTTATTTAAAGGTGACATGATACGAAAATTATTGCTTGATTTGATGAAAGTACTATTAGAATAATGGGGAATATCAATTTACAGCTTTTCCATGTTTCACTTAGTTCTTGAGATATTTAGACTTATGTGATATTCAAATGAGATAACTTATGGCTCGTTTTTATATGGAAAAGCTGTAAATTGATATTCCCCATTATTTTAATAGTACTTTCATCGAATCAAGCAATAATTTTCGTGTCATGTCACCTTTAAATGAACACTTAAGAAGTGAAAATTATTATTGTCTTAAATGAAAGCATTCTCAAAACGACAAAGTAACATCTTTTGCAGATCTTCGTTTCCGTGCTTCGTTGTTGAGGTATTTCAATTTTTTGATATGCAAATTAAACACTTTGACGTCACACGTGTATAATGAGTTATCAGAGAAGGTTCTGTATCTTTGCTATTATCAAACGAAATCAATTAAACATCTGTATGTCTAATGCTGTATGCGAAATAGACGCACAGGATCGGCTTCGAAGTGATTTCGCTTGATAATAGCAAAGATAAAGAACTTTCTCCGATAACTCATTATACACGTGTGATGTCAAAGTGTTTAATTTGCATATCAAAGAAACTGAAATATCTCAACAACGAAGCACGGAAACGAAGATTTGCAAAAGATGTTACGTTGTAGTTTTAAGAGTTCTTTCATTTAAGACAATAATAATTTTCGTTAAAGTGAAAAATACGTTGGCATTTTTGTTGTTTTATTGTACAGAGGAACATGACAGGAGCACTCACTGAAAATTTCAAGAGAATCTGATTCGTAGTTTTCGCGCTATCAACTCTCAAAATTTGCCGTGGATAGTTTGTTTTGGCCAAATTTGGGCTTCTTGGTAAAACTGCCTTATGACGTACGCAGATGGATCATTAATAGTGAAATTTATTGTTCTTATGCATAGTTGTCCATCTGCGTACGTCATAAGCATTGTTTCCGAAACCCCAATTTTTCGCCAAGAACGAACTAGCCATGGCAAACTTTGAGAGTTAATAGCGCGAAAACTACGCATTAGATTCTCTTGAAATTTTCAGTGAATGCTCCTGCCATGCTCCTCTGTACAATAAAACAACAAAAATGCCAACGAATTTTTCATTTCATAGACACTTTAAAAGACACTCCAAATAGGGACACTCCCCGTTGGGTTATTGTCGGAAATGGCCGTATAGATGTCGGAGGCTGCCGACTTGAGCGAGCATCTGTGAGTGTCGCAAGCAAACCAGAAGAACCATGTGAAGATTGGAGGGCACATGATCATCACCATCGCAAGGAGGCTCATGGGAACGAATGGTAACCCTGAGAGATTGGTGTTGATGTTGTGATCTTTAATGCTTTCCACGCCATTTGGTACGTTGTTATGACGACGCTGCTGGACTTTAGTTGTTGACATGGTGGGGAAATATTTCAGGTTTAGCCAGCCCGATGTGAAGTTCTAGAAATAATGATCTCAAATCATTAATAATTCATGAGATAATCAGCCAATTACAATAGTTCATTCAATCACATGATTGAAGTTGGATGCTCCAGTAAAGCCCAAGATATTAGATGAAAACCGGCGTTCATGTAATTCTTAAAGTGTCTATGAAATGAAAAATTCGTTGGCATTTTTGTTGTTTTCTTGTACAGAGGAGCATGGCAGGAGCACTCACTGAAAATTTCAAGAGAATCTGATGCGTAGTTTTCGTGCTAATAACTCTCAAAGTTTGCCATGGCTAGTTCGTTCTTGGCGAAAAATTGGGCTTTTGGTAACAATGCTTATTACGCAGATGGAGTGGACAACTATGCATAAGAACAATAGATTTCACTATTAATGATCCATCTGCGTACGTCATAAGGCATTGTTACCAAGAAGCCCAAATTTCGCCAAAATAAACTATCCACGGAAAATTTTGAGAGTCGATAGCGCGAAAACTACGCATCAGATTCTCTTGAAATTTTCAGTGAGTGCTCCTCTCATGCTCCTCTGTACAATAAAACAACAAAAATGCCAACGTATTTTTCACTTCATAGACACTTTAAGATCTCAATTATCTATGCAAAATAAACAAGTTGCTGTATGAATAAATTTTACACACACTCATGAATAAAATCTCTTGAGGGTTTATTTTAATTGTATTTTCCAATTGAAATTGCTCGATTGAGATGCCATATCAACAACTCGTTTATCGTGTTTCATCAGGGGAATCCAAACACTTGAAAACAATAAAACCACTTGGCCTTCGACCTCATTTTCTCATGTTTGGATCCCCTGATGAAACACTCTGAAGCCTGCACCGGTTTGCCGGCGTCCTCGTTCCCCCACGTTCCCCACCCGAGAAACGAGAGCCTCTGGGATAATCCCTTTCACATCGATATTTCATTGGCTGATGCTGAGTCACATCAAAGACGGCACTAGAAAAGTTGAATAGGCGAGTTTCAGGGTGTTGCGCGCGCAGCAAGCTCCCCTCGAAGTAAACAAACTATTTAAAATCAACAAAGTATAGATACAGTTTCTGGATATTTAACACTGTTATTCTGCTGTTGTTGGCTCGCTAGCAGGTCTGTTTGCCATTGCTTACTTTGTAGAGAGCCCGCCAAGAGCCCCACCAGTTCCTTTCCAAAACGATGCGCGCGCAACACTCGCCTATTTGGTTCAACTTTCAACGTTTCTGCTGTGCCGCCGTCATACATGCCGGCGAGACAGCTGTCTCTTTAACAACATGTGATCGACAGTGTTAATGGTAGGAGCCGTGATAAATAATGTCAGCATTTTTTCAAGCCACGTGCCGCAACGCCGCCGAGCTACTCGCCAAACAGACGCAGACACCGCAGTCACATTCTCAACTTCGCCTCATACTTTTATCACGTTCTTTTAAACATTTGGTCGCAAGGTAATCAATATCATAAGTATAAATATAAATATAAATATAAAACGTCTGTGATTATTACGAATGGCAATACCATGTAACTCATATAAATAATAGTTCGTTATTCGGAGCATTGAAGACTACTTATGTCTTATTAAATTTACATATTCTTAAAAGAAAGCTTATCGAACTATTATTTATATGAGTTACATGGTATTGCCATTCGTAATAATTACACACGTTTTATATTTATACTTATGATATTGATTAACTTGCGACCAAATGTTTAAAAGAACGTGATAAAAGTATGGTTTCCATGATTATACGTATTTTTCGAGTTAGAACAACGACAATATCAATGCAGAAAAGCAGGAGATAACCACGCAGTTGCTCTTAGGGGATAACTCAGACTGGGGCATCGCTGAGACCGTGACACCTGCGATGACTGCGGTCGCTATGGAAACCAGGCTTGAGCTTTGGTCGTGAAAGCTGTACTGCGGCTTTGCATGTACCAACCCGTGGAGGAGAAAGAATTACCATTAAGATTACGTCTGTATTCATGATCAGGAATTCCTCTAGATATTTCAGTTTTATAAAAGTAGCGTGCTGCGTAGGCAGTGTAGAAACAACAATCGAAATATAGTAAGGTTAGATATACTGCCGAAACTGAGAACGTAGGCGTCTAACGTTACGAGCGAAGGCCCTTCATCAGAGAGAAAGGTTTCTGACGTAGGGTCTTCGCTCGAAACGTTAGACTCCTACGTTCTCTGTTTCGGCAGTATATCTAACCTTACTATATTTCGATATTCAGTTTTAGCTTGTTTGTCGGAGTTTTGGTCTATAAATATTATAACTGTGCGCTTCCCCGTTAGATTATCTCCCTGAGTTCCAATATTAATTCAGAATCATCCTCAGAGACTTGAGAACATTTTTCATGATGTCTTACACTGCTAAAGTCAACCGAAAAAGTTTTCGGCTGACTCGAGCGGGATTTTTCTCATGTCTCTGAGGATGATTCTGAATTAGAATTGAAACACTGCACGTCCTCACGGATAAGCGTTAAGTTGTCGCGAGAATATCTCGTGCACTTAAGTTGGATAGCTCAACAGGTAGAGCGGCGGACCGGTATCCCGAAGGTGCGAGTTCAAATCCCGCTCGAGTCAGCCGAAAACTTTTTCAGTCCAATATGATGCTAGCATATCTCTTTCCTGTCCAGTCGGTCTTTAGTATTTTATTCTGGCTAACACCAGATGATTTTATTCACCTCTGGGGAAAGACAGCAGTGAATTATAAACTATCTCTCTAAGACTCTAACTCTTTCCTGTCCAAATAGGTCTTTAGTATTTTATTCTGGCTAACGCCATACGATTTTATTCACCTCTAGGAAAGCTCTCGGATAGGAATGAGTTACAAACTATCTCTCTAACTCTTTCCTGTCCGAATCACTCTTTAGTATTTTATTCTGGCTAAGGCCAGACGATTTTATCCACCGTTGGGGAAGCCCTCGGACAAAAATGAGTTATAAATCCTACCCACTCCAGTGTTTATGCTACAAGAGGAAACCTGCGGTGTTTGATAGACAGCCAAACTGAAAATACTTTTCTCACATGCGGCCAAGGTGAAATTTTAATATCTAACCATGCAGAAGGAATTGAATCTCCCTTTTCTATAGACATAAATCCTGCATCGGAAATAAGTGTTTCTTTGTTATGACTTATTCTAGACCTATTACGAAAGTAATTCTTCATCGTTTTGCATTATTAATGATATATTGTTTATATTGCGATATTATTATTGCATAGTTAGAAAATGTGTTTCATTCTTATATTTTCTCCGTTCTGAATCGTACAAATCTAAAAATTACAAACTCTAAACTACAGAAACTCCGTTTTGTTCCGATCCTATTGCACGATCTCTCGATGCTAAGTTAAGCCCGGTTAGACGGGGTTAGTACTTGGATGGGTGACCGATTTGGAATGATCCCGTTGTCGAGCTTGGAAGTTATGTGAGTAGGTTTGTTGGTCTCTCCTGTGCTTCGATGTTTTTTTGCCGGGTTCTCCAGTTTTCCTCCCACCGTAAAATCAACACCTTGGTCTTAGCTGTGATCCGTGGTATGGCGGCTGCCTGGAACGCCTTTGACATGCCTCACCACACGGTCACGTACGTTCATCTGCGTCCTTCGTAATTCAGTCGCTGGCTACAAGTTAAGCCCGGCGCACACTAGTGCAAGTTGCACGCACAGATGTCATTCGTGACCAATTGCGTGCGACGAAAATCCTAGTGTGCGGGGAAAATATACAGGATTTTTGTCACTCGTGTCGTGAACAACAAATATCAAACATGTTTGATATTTTCTGTCATTCGTGACAAAAATTCCTAGTGTGCGGCAAAAACCTAACTCGCAACTCTTCGCAGCAAAGAAGTGCGCATGCGTGTTATTCCCTAAAACAACATGGCGGATAGTGAACAAGATGATTTGTCAGACGACGAAGATATCTTGCTATTTCTTTTACTGATACGGAGACGTCGAAGACGTCTGAGGGCGGTTAATCGCCAGTTATGGACGAAACGATGGATTTTGAGAAGACAAAGGCAAGGAGTCTATGATAATCTTATTCAAGAACTGAACGCAGAGGATCCTGAAAAATTCCGTCAATATCGTTTCGTCCATAACTGGCGATTAGCCGCTCTCAGACGTCTTCGACGTCTCCGTATCAGCAAAAGAAATAGCAAGATATCTTCGTCGTCTGACAAATCATCTTGTTCACTATCCGCCATGTTGTTTTGGGGAATAACACGCATGCGCACTTCTTTGCTGCGAAGAGTTGCGAGTTAGGTTTTTGCCGCACACTAGGAATTTTTGTCACGAATGACAGAAAATATCAAACATGTTTGATATTTGTTGTTCACGACACGAGTGACAAAAATCCTGTATATTTTCCCCGCACACTAGGATTTTCGTCGCACGCAATTGGTCACGAATGACATCTGTGCGTGCAACTTGCACTAGTCCCCAGTCCTTTATGTATTGCTAACAGGAAATCATGCAAGCTTCTTCTATCCTTTTGTTTCCTGTCACAGCATTCTGACAATTAAGACACAATGAAGGCGCAGGTAGCAGCTGTTGTCAGCTGTTGGTGGCACAGTGTGTGCTTTAGCACGTGTCTTTCACCTTTGAGACCTTCGAATTCATTCAATTCAGTCTGCTTGTGGACTTTTTCGATTTCACTTTGCCCACATGTGAAAAGAGTGCTTTTAGTGTGCTTTTAGTTTGAGTCTACTAAACAGGCCACAGGTTTTCTGTGGCTATTCTGGTTTCCTCCTGTAGTAACACTGGATCAATGAGGGATTGCTCTTACTGGACCTCTAGGGAGAACAGTTTAGATATGACTGATAGAGTTATCCAGTGTAAATAAAGTTAGTTTAGTTTACTCTGGTTTCCTCCTGTAGTAACACTGGATCAATGAGGGATTGCTCTTACTGGACCTCTAGAGAGAACAGTTTAGATATGACTGATGGAGTTATCCAGTATAAATAAAGTTAGTTTAGTTTACTCTGGTTTCCTCCTGTAGTAACACTGGATCAATGAGGGATTGCTCTTACTGGACCTCTAGAGAGAACAGTTTAGATATAACTGATAGAGTTATCCAGTATAAATAAAGTTAGTTTAGTTTACTCTGGTTTCCTTCTGTAGTAACACTGGATCAATGAGGGATGGTTCTTACTGGACCTCTAGAGAGAACAGTTTAGATATGACTGATAGAGTTATCCAGTGTAAATAAAGTTAGTTTAGTTTACTCTGGTTTCCTTCTGTAGTAACACTGGACCAATGAGGGATGGTCCTTACTGGACCTCTAGAGAGAACAGTTTAGATATGACTGATAGAGTTATCCAGTATAAATAAAGTTAGTTTAGTTTACTCTGGTTTCCTCCTGTAGTAATACTGCATCAATGAGGGATGGTCCTTACTGGACCTCTAGAGAGAACAGTTTAGATATGACTGATAGAGTTATCCAGTGTAAATAAAGTTAGTTTAGTTTACTCTGGTTTCCTCCTGTAGTAATACTGCATCAATGAGGGATGGTCCTTACTGGACCTCTAGAGAGAACAGTTTAGATATGACTGATAGAGTTATCCAGTGTAAATAAAGTTAGTTTAGTTTACTCTGGTTTCCTCCTGTAGTAACACTGGATCAATGAGGGATTGCTCTTACTGGACCTCTAGAGAGAACAGTTTAGATATGACTGATGGAGTTATCCAGTATAAATAAAGTTAGTTTAGTTTACTCTGGTTTCCTCCTGTAGTAACACTGGAGGATTGTCCTTACTGGACCTCTAGAGAGAACAGTTTAGATATGACTGATAGAGTTATCCAGTATA
>OZ036012.1:3977084-3989584 GCA_964035015.1 Corallium rubrum
AGTTGTCAGTAAGAGCATGTTTACAATTAGGAGGTAGGGTTACCCTAGCACCCGGGTTACCCTAGCTCTCGTACAATTCTTGGGTTTTTTTTGTTTGTTGTGTTTACAGGACGCTAGGGTAACCCGGGGCTAGGGTAACTCTATCATGCCACTAGGATACTGGGACAACATTTTATTAGTTCCAGGTAATCCGGTCCAATAAAGTTGACCCAGGCAGCAGGGTAACCTTACCTGTGAAATCTTGCTTGTAAACTCAGGCTAACTTAGATAACAGTATTATTTCCCTACTCTGGTAGATGATTTTACTCATCAAGGGAAGAAGTTCCACTAGTAGGGAAAGAGTTGACTCATTGCTGCCTGGGATGTCTGAGGGTTCTCTCTTTGATGAGTAAAATCATCTAGTGTTAGAGTAAAACAATAAAGAGGTCGTTTTTGACCAGCTTAGGCAGGAATTGGTTAATCACTTGTTAACTCATTGCTGCCTAGGATGTCTGACGGTTCTCTCTTTGATGAGTAAAATCATCTAGTGTTAGACAGAGTAAAACAGAGTAAAACAATAAAGGAGCCATTTTTGACCAGCTCGGGTAGGAATGGGTTAATCACTTGTTAACTCATTGCTGCCTAGGATGTCTGAGGGTTCTCTCTTTGATGAGTAAAATCATCTGGTGTTAGACAGAGTAAAGCCGGTTTTCCACTAGGTGATTTTTTTCACGCGAAGCGACTTTCTTTTGTTCGAATTCAATAGATTTCTGATTAGTTCCAGCTCAGAGCTCATGAGACAAAAGAAAAAGTCACTTCACGTGAAAAAAGTCACCTATTGGAAAACCAGCTTAAGACAATAAAGGGACTGTTTTTGGCCAGCTCAGGCAGGAATGGGTGAAGAGAGAAAAAAGTGCTGGCCAACCTTTGCATATGAGGGAAAACTGGCCATATGATGAATGTTTTTACGAGTAAAATCATCTGAAATAAAATACCTTTAGAGTAATGGGATGTTTTTCAAACACACTGACTGGATAATGTTGATTTATTTAGGTTGATTCGTGCTAGTCCTTATATTGCTATATGCATTGGAGTGGCAATATTAGCAACATTGCTATGGATGTTATGGGGTATTGCTTTGCAACTAATATTAAGAGCTTTATTAACTTACCGTGGGATCTTATTTGAGAGGTATGGCCATAATTTAATAGTTTTTAAGCAATTGTGTAGCCAGGGTATTGGGTTTGGAGGGGGGGGGCAAGAATCTCAATTCTCCTAGGGGGGTCTATGGGGTAAAGTGTTTTAGTGTTTCATAGTACATGTACAGTAATTATGATAATTCTCTCATGAATGATTTCTAATTTTTTAGAAAATTGTCTCTGAAGTCGAAGATATGGGCTGTAAGTACAGACACTCTTGAGCTTTTGGACTGTAAAACTGTAGTTTTAGGGATGCTGGTCTTAGAGAGAGTTCACTGTATTGTAAAATAAAGAGCCCAGCTGAAAATTGTTAATATTGCCATAATAGAAGAGAAACTGAGCTCTTACAGTACCACTCAGAAATAACCTAACAGTGCAGCTGAGGTTAAGTTAAACAATGATAGGAGTGGTAATAAACTTTAGTAAAGCACAATAAAATTATCTAGTAATACAGAAAACAGTCCATATTTTGATTCATAGTGATTTAGAGACAGTTTAACTAACACTGAGCAGAGTTATATTCTAATTCTAATTCTCTTTATTCACAATGATTAAATACAAATCATGCGTTACAAATTCAAATTCTAAGGATTTTTCAATGTGGCCGTGTCGAGGCATATCAAAGGCGCTTTAAGCAGCCACCATACGACACAGTTCAGACCACAGATCCCAGCTAAGCCCTAGGTGTTGATTTTACAGAGGGAGGAAAACTGGAGAACCTGGTGAAAAACCCTCGGAGCACAGGAGAGACCAACTAAATTCTACTCACATGAGTCCCAAGCTCGAGAACGAGGTTGTTCCCAGATGGTCACCCATCGGCCTTTACATATTAACGTAGTTGGTGAGAAGGCAGTGTCCTAATAGCACACGCCATCCGTGTGCTAGGTTTGACCTCGGTTTTTGTTAGGTTATTTCTGAGCAGTACTGTACGTACCTCTATTTTATGATTGTATATGCTTAATCCACTTGGAAATTGATTGCCAAGAGTTCATTGTACATATGAGTCTGTGTGTGGTGGGTCACTGTGTCTAATGAGACAATTTTGCTTGGCAAATGAAGAACTCCCTGTAGTTATATTTGTGCAGCTGTGCTAATTATGTCAAAATGTTGGAATTTTGAGCTTGTATACATTACATGGTCTCAAACTCATGGCAATAATTCATGAGATAATCAATCAATCAAAGGCTGAATTGCACCACGTGAAGGGTCTTGAAATACAGGGAAATACTGGGCAGAGGTCTTGAAATATTATTTCCAGTCCAAGGACTGCATTTTCAAGTCCTTGGACTTGAAATGCACTTCACACAATCGGTTATTCTTCCATAAACTAATTACTAATGCACTAATTCATGTTTGGGAATACACTAAGTGATTTTGAGAAATCATGTAAAGGCCTCCAATTCTAGACCGGGTGTTCAAAAGTATGATGTATGCCTCCTCATAGCATACTGATCGATCGGTCGACATGCACCCATGACTCTGTCAACTTAGTTTGAGAAAGAAAATGAATAATGGGCTAATTGTGAAATTTTATTTCAGGGTGTTGTGAAACTCTTTACTTCTGGCCATCCTACTTTTACAGTTTTCAGCAATCATTGCCAGACTTCCTGTGCCATCACTCAATGATACGCTGGATAAAGTACGAGTTTATTTGTGCACCTTTATTTTTGCATGTTTTTTTGGCAACATGGTTGATCTGCCCATGGCAACTGAAATTGAGATACATATAAAGGAATACCCCACATTTCTGAAGCCATTTGCAGAACGAGACAATTTTAGATGCACTGGAAAAGATTATTATTTAAACAATTTAATTTTGTTGTTTGGAACAAAAAATTGAAGGTTGATCTTTTAGCAATCTCCCTTCTCCAAAAAAGTATGATGTATGTTTTAATTAATAGAGGGATGTTCATTACTGTTTTGAGATTGTAATACTGTGGATGTACATGATACAGAACTGCATTTTTTTATTATTAAAATTTTTAGAATGGTGAAGGAAACAAACTATTCAAGGAGAAATTTAAAAGTTGAGGCTTTGACAAAGAATTGGTAAGACACAGGCAGATTAGTTTTAATTATGTATGTTCATTACTGTTTTGAGATTGTAATGTGTGTGTACATGATACAGAACTGCATTTTTTTGAATGGTGAAGGAAACAAACTTCAAAGATATCTTGTTTTAAAGTCTTGGTGGGCAAATAATTATGTATGTATTTGCTTTTTGTCTCTGTGTGTGTGTGTGTGTGTGTGTGTGTCTGTCTGTCTGTCTGTCTGTCTGTCTGTCTGTCTGTCTGTCTGTCTGTCTGTCTGTCTGTCTGTCTGTCTGTCTGTCTGTCTGTCTGTGTGTCTGTGTGTCTGTGTGTCTGTGTGTCTGTGTGTCTGTCTGTCTGTCTGTCTGTCTGTCTGTCTGTCTGTCTGTCTGTCTGTCTGTCTGTCTGTCTGTCTGTCTGTCTGTCTGTCTGTCTGTCTGTCTGTCTGTCTGTCTGTCTGTCTGTCTGTCTGTCTGTCTGTCTGTCTGTCTGTCTGTCTGTCTGTCTGTCTGCCTGACCCAATTATGTATTTCTTATTGACAGTAATCTAACTAGTGTAATTTTACTATATTCTATATAGGTTACTGATTGGTGGAACAACTTTGTTTATCTCAAGTCACGAGCTCCTATGATGATCAACAGCAATTTCTATGGCGTGGTACAGTATTGGAAACATTTTTACTACTAAAGAAATCTCTACACCCCTCCCCCTCCCCCCTCTCTTGTCCTCTCAATGTACCTACATGTACATTGCTGAGTGAGTGTATAATGTTTCTTGTCTTGCAGAGTGGACCATTCTACCAAGTGACCAATCAACAGACATCCAAAGCAGCCAATATTATTCATGCTTCATTTCTTTTTCGAAAATTGCTAGAGAAAGAAAAATTAAAACCTGTAAGTACTGATCAACTTGTCAATGTATTGTCATGCAGTACAGTACAGTACAGTACAGTACAGTACAGTACAGTACAGTACAGTACAGTACAGTACAGTACAGTACAGTACAGTACAGTACAGTACAGTACAGTACAGTACAGTGCAGTACAGTGCAGTACAGTGCAGTACAGTACAGAGCAGTGCAGTGCAGTGCAGTACAGTACAGTACAGTACAGTACTGTACAGTGCAACACAGTACAGTACAGTACAGTACAGTACAGTACAGTACAGCACAGTACAGTACAGCACAGTACAGTACAGTACAGTACAGTGCAGTGCAGTGCAGTGCAGTGCAGTGCAGTGCAGTGCAGTGCAGTGCAGTGCAGTACAGTGCAGTGCAAATTCTGCAAATTTTCTTGAATAAAATTGTTTGTTTTTATTGTTTACAGTTGATTATGAGTGGGATTGTTCCTCTTTGTTCAACACAATACAGACCCATGTTTAATTCAACAAGAATTCCTGGAAAAGAACATGGTATGAAATCACTACCATCCCACCATTAAATGTTTATCTTTGTTCGCCAATTTCTGCTTGAGCTGGCCAAAAACGACCTTCTTTAATGTTTTTCTCTGTCTGACACCAGATGATTTTACTCATCAAAGAGAGAACCCTCAGACATCCTAGGCAGCAATGAGTTAACAAGTGATTAACCCATTCCTACCTGAGCTGGCTAAAAATGACCCCTTTATTGTTTTACTCTGTCTAACACCAGATGATTTTACTCAACAAAGAGAGAACCCTCAGACATCCTAGGCAGCAATGGGTGTTAATATGGTTTGACAATTTCTTTATTTTTCTCTATCCTAGATGAGTTTCGTTCCAAAGGTTATTCTAATCATGTTGCAGTGTTTCACAATGGCAGATATTTTAAATTGGTTTTGTATCATAAAGGAGTGTTGTTGAAGCCAAAAGATATTGAAAGGTATTGATATGCGTCCGTGCGCGGCCAGCTGCGCATCTTGATAACTCAAGACGCGTGACGAGGTGCGTCCGTGCGTGGCAAACTGCGCATCTTGATAACTCAAGACGCGTGACGAGGTGCGTCTATGTGTGGTAAACTGCGCATCTTAATAACTCAAGACGCGTGACGAGGTGCGTCCGTGTGTGGTAAAGTGCGCATCTTGATAACTCAAGACGCGTGGTAAACTGCGCATCTTGATAACTCAAGACGCGTGACAAGGTGCGTCCGTGCGTGGTAAACTGCGCATCTTAATAACTCAAGACGCGTGACGAGGTGCGTCTATGTGTGGTAAACTGCGCATCTTGATAACTCAAGACGCGTGACGAGGTGCGTCTATGTGTGGTAAACTGCGCATCTTGATAACTCAAGACGCGTGACGAGGTGCGTCTATGTGTGGTAAACTGCGCATCTTAATAACTCAAGACGCGTGACGAGGTGCGTCCGTGTGTGGTAAAGTGCGCATCTTGATAACTCAAGACGCGTGGTAAACTGCGCATCTTGATAACTCATGACGCGTGACAAGGTGCGTCCGTGCGTGGTAAACTGCGCATCTTAATAACTCAAGACGCGTGACGAGGTGCGTCTATGTGTGGTAAACTGCGCATCTTGATAACTCAAGACGCGTGACGAGGTGCGTCTATGTGTGGTAAACTGCGCATCTTGATAACTCAAGACGCGTGACGAGGTGCGTCTATGTGTGGTAAACTGCGCATCTTGATAACTCAAGACGCGTGACGAGGTGCGTCTATGTGTGGTAACTGCGCATCTTAATAACTTAAGACGCGTGACGAGGTGCGTCTACGTGTGGTAAACTGCGCATCTTAATAACTCAAGACGCGTGACGAGGTGCGTCTATGTGTGGTAAACTGCGCATCTTGATAACTCAAGACGCGTGACGAGGTGCGTCTATGTGTGGTAAACTGCGCATCTTGATAACTCAAGACGCGTGACGAGGTGCGTCCTATGTGTGGTAAACTGCGCATCTTGATAACTCAAGACGCGTGACGAGGTGCGTCTATGTGTGGTAAACTGCGCATCTTAATAACTCAAGACGCGTGACAAGGTGCGTCCGTGCGTGGTAAACTGCGCATCTTAATAACTCAAGACGCGTGACGAGGTGCGTCTATGTGTGGTAAACTGCGCATCTTGATAACTCAAGACGCGTGACGAGGTGCGTCTATGTGTGGTAAACTGCGCATCTTGATAACTCAAGACGCGTGACGAGGTGCGTCTATGTGTGGTAAACTGCGCATCTTGATAACTCAAGACGCGTGACGAGGTGCGTCCGTGTGTGGTAAAGTGCGCATCTTGATAACTCAAGACGCGTGGTAAACTGCGCATCTTGATAACTCAAGACGCGTGACAAGGTGCGTCCGTGCGTGGTAAACTGCGCATCTTAATAACTCAAGACGCGTGACGAGGTGCGTCTATGTGTGGTAAACTGCGCATCTTGATAACTCAAGACGCGTGACGAGGTGCGTCTATGTGTGGTAAACTGCGCATCTTGATAACTCAAGACGCGTGACGAGGTGCGTCTATGTGTGGTAAACTGCGCATCTTAATAACTTAAGACGCGTGACGAGGTGCGTCTACGTGTGGTAAACTGCGCATCTTAATAACTCAAGACGCGTGACGAGGTGCGTCTATGTGTGGTAAACTGCGCATCTTGATAACTCAAGACGCGTGACGAGGTGCGTCCGTGCGTGGCAAACTGCGCATCTTGATAACTCAAGACGCGTGACGAGGTGCGTCTATGTGTGGTAAACTGCGCATCTTGATAACTCAAGACGCGTGACAAGGTGCGTCCGTGCGTGGTAAAATGCGCATCTTAATAACTCAAGACGCGCGACGAGGTGTGTCCATCCTTCGCGATTACCCAAAACGCGTAACGATGCGCGCGCGATTTAAACGGCCACGAGTATTTATCAATGACGAGTTGCGTCTATGTGTGGTAAACTGCGCATCTTGATAACTCAAGACGCGTGACGAGGTGCGTCTACGTGTGGTAAACTGCGCATCTTAATAACTCAAGACGCGTGACGAGGTGCGTCTATGTGTGGTAAACTGCGCATCTTGATAACTCAAGACGCGTGACGAGGTGCGTCCGTGCGTGGTAAAATGCGCATCTTAATAACTCAAGACGCGCGACGAGGTGTGTCCATCCTTCGCGATTACCCAAAACGCGTAACGATGCGCGCGCGATTTAAACGGCCACGAGTATTTATCAATGATGATGTTCAAAACATTCATTTTTCAATTCATTCTGTTATTTTAACCTAGCCAACTTGACAAAATTCTTGAAGATACTTCTACGCCTTCATGTGGTGAGGAATCACTTGCTGCACTTACTGGAACTGATAGGTGAGTTCCGTGTAATTGTTTAAAGTGCTTATATCACTTGTGGGGTTTTAACGTATTTGAATAGAGCAAAAAAAGTTAGTTAATAAGTTATTTTTCCTTTTTGATTTACTTTAATATTAGTTTCTGAGATATATGCCTTTAAACATGCCAATTTCGACTTTTCGCCAAAAATTTCCGTCGTTTTTTCTTAAGCATGGAGCCTGGAACGTAAGCCGACTGTCTTCTTCTGGAAAACGGCTGTGAGCTCGGCATTTCGATTTTTCAGTCAAATATATGTGTTTTTGTGAATCAATAAGCCGAAACGTCGTTGTTTTGGATTGACTCGTTCCTGAGTCCCAGGCCCCCAAGGTGTTAAAATGAACGACGGAAATTTTTGAGAATTGGCATGTTCAGAAGACAATATGTCAGGAACTATTTGAGTAAAGCAAAAACGGCAAAATAACTTATTAACTGATTTTTTCTGCTCTATTTAAATACGTTAAAACCACTGGTATACGACATGTATGGACATTTGTGAGCTCTGTGTCATGCGACACACGTTTGGTAGATGTTGTCATGCTTAAATATCTTGTGTTTTTATTGACAGACCAGTATGGGCTGCAGCTCGGGACGAGTTTTTCTCAACTGGAACTAATGAACATTCCTTGCACATAATTGAAACAGTAAGTCTTTGTCTGTCTGTCTGTCTGTCTGTCTGTCTGTCTGTCTGTCTGTCTGTCTGTCTGTCTGTCTGTCTGTCTGTCTGTCTGTCTGTCCGTCCGTCCGTCCGTCCGTCCGTCCGTCCGTCCGTCCGTCCGTCCGTCCGTCCGTCCGTCCGTCCGTCCGTCCGTCCGTCCGTCCGCCCGTCCGTCCGTCCGTTCATCCGTCTGTCCGTCCGTCCGTCTGTCCGTCCGTCCGGTGGTCCGTCCGTCCTTCCGTCGGTCCGCCCGTCCTTCCTACCTTCCTTCCTTCCTTCCTTCCTTCCTTCCTTCCTTCCTTCCTTCCTTCCTTCCTTCCTTCCTTCCTTCCTTCCTTCCTTCCTTCCTTCCCTTCCTTCCTTCCTTCCTTCCTTCCTCGCTCTCTCCCTCCCTCCCTCCCTCCCTCCCTTCCTCAGTCTCTTTGGACGGCGAGGAAGACGGAGTACACCAGTTTATTACTAGTGTTACTAGTTTTTTTACATCTCTTACACCAGGCTGCGTTTCATGTCGTATTGACGGACTGTGAGGCTACATATGATAAGGTACATTATTGGTTTAGTGAAGTATTTCACAACAGCAACAACAACAACAACAACGACAACGACAACGACGATGACGACGACGACAACGACGACGACGATGACGATGACGACAACAACAACAACTTTTATTTAGCACTATCATGTAACAAAAGAAAAACACTTTAAATTGACGAAAGTTTGAATTGAAACGAAGTGCAGGCCAACCATAGGCACTAATCGAGACAGTTGGCCAAATGTGAGATGTGTAAATGCTGCTGGCTTGTGTGAATGCATTTTTCTAATTATTTTCTCATATTCAGGATGACGCTTCACAATACAATAAATTTGCTAAGGATTGTTTGCATGGAACAGGAGACAATATTTGGTTTGACAAGTCATTCAATGTTTTAATTTTCAAGAATGGCAAGGTAAGAATATTTGGCTTGGATAGTCATATTTAGCATAACCAATTATCACCATGATCAGCTCATCATCACCACCATTATCATCACTACTATTACTACCATCACCATCATCATCATCATCACCACCACCATCATTGTTACCATCATCACCACCATCATCACTACCACCACTACCATCACCACCATCATCATCATTACTACCATCATCACCACCACCACCATCATCATTGTTACCATCATCACCTTCATTATTACCATCACCACCACCACTACCATCACCACCACCACCATCACCATCACCACCATTACTACTATCATCATCATCACCTTCATCATCACCTTCATCATTACCATCATCATTACCATCACCACCATCATCACCACCACTACCATCATCACCACCACTACCATCATCACCATCACCACTACCATCATCACCACCACTACCATCATCACCACCACTACCATCATCACCACTACTACCATCATCACCACTACTACCATCATCACCACCATTACTACTATCATCATCATCACCTTCATCATTACCATCATTACCATCACAACCATCATCACCACCACTACACATCATCATCACCACCACTACCATCATCACCACTACCATCATCACCACCACTACCATCATCACCACCACTATCATCATCACCACCATTACTATCATCACCACCACTACCATCATCACCACCACTACCATCGTCACCACTACCATCATCACCACCACTACCATCATCACCACCACTACCATCATCACCACCACTACCATCATCACCACCACTACCATCACCACCACCACTATCATCATCACCGCCACTACCATCATCACCACCACTACCATCAGCACCACCACTACCATCATCACCACCACTACCATCATCACCATTACTACCATCATCATCATTGTTACCATCATCTTCATCATCACCACCACTACCATCATCACCACCACTACCATCATCACCACCACTACCATCATCACCATTACTACCATCATCACCACCACTACCATCATCACCACCACTACCATCATCACCACCACTACCATCACCACCATTACTACCATCATCACCATTACTACCACCATCATCATTGTTACCATCATCTTCATCATCACTACCACCATCAATATCATCATCATCATCAACACCATCATCACCATCACCACCATGATCATCACCATTACCACCATTACCATCACTACAATCATTCTTATGAAGCTGCACTTTTTATCCTACAGGTTGGATTCAATTGTGAACATTCATGGTAATGCCTTACTTTATAATACTGAAGTTTTATATTTCTTAATACTCAATAAATTTGCACATAATTTCACCATTCATGTTCTGTTCCTCTGCAGGGCTGATGCACCCATCATGTCACAGCTTTATGAATGGATATCACATTGTGAAGTGCAAAGCCTAGGGTATGGATTTTTGTGTTTAACTGAAATATTTCGCGACTCAGTAACACAGTTGGTTAGGTAGTCAAACTGCAAGTAGTCGAGAACATTTTGAGTCTAAAAGTAATGGATATTTAGGCTACACGAAGTACATTAGTAAAAAAGAAGACTGCTGTGTAGGCAGTGTTTTGGATAGAGCAAAGTGAAAAGATGAGAATAGTTTTGATAACGAAATACTGACGTTTCAAGCAGAGCCCTTCATCAGAGTAAAAACTAGTGTTGTGTAGGCAGTGGTTTAGATAGAGCAAAGTGAAAAGATGGTAAACTGCTGAGAATAGTTTTGATAACGAATTTAGCAGTTTATCATCTTTTCATTTTTCTCTATCTAAAACACTGCCTACACAACACTCTAGTTTTTACTCTGATGAAGGGCTCTGCTTGAAACGTCAGTCTTTCGTTATCAAAACTATTCTCAGCAGTTTACCATCTTTTCACTTTACTCTATCTAAAACACTGCTACACAGCACTCTACTTTTTACTCTGATGAAGGGCTCTGCTTGAAACGTCAGTATTTCGTTATCAAAACTATTCTCAGGAGTTTACCATCTTTTCACTTTGCTCTATCTAAAACACTGCTACACAGCACTCTACTTTTTACTCCGATGAAGGGCTCTGCTTGAAACGTCAGTATTTCGTTATCAAAACTATTCTCAGCAGTTTACCATCTTTTCACTTTGCTCTATCTAAAACACTGCCTACACAGCACTCTACTTTTTACTCCGATGAAGGACTCTGCTTGAAACGTCAGTATTTCGTTATTAAAACTATTCTCAGCAGTTTACCATCTTTTCACTTTGCTCTATCTAAAACACTGCCTACACAGCACTCTACTTTTTACTCTGATGAAGGGCTCTGCTTGAAATGTCAGTATTTCGTTATTAAAACTATTCTCAGCTGTTTATCATCTTTTCACTCTGCTCTATCTAAAACACTGCCTACACAGCACTCTACTTTTTACTCTGATGAAGGACTCTGCTTGAAACGTCAGTATTTCGTTATCAAAACTATTCTCAGCAGTTTATCACCTTTCACTTTGTAATGTACAGTACTGTGATCGGTTAGGAATCATTTTATACCAACATTGTTTTGTTTAGGTACACTGAAGATGGTCGTTGCTGTGGAGAAGCGGAATTCTCACTCAATCCACCTGAAAGACTACAGTGGGATCTGCCAGAAAAGGTAGTCATATCTTGTAACTCAAGTTGACTTCGCTTTTCTGCTATTTTCTTCTGGTCAACGCTGGCCACACTGGTTTATTTACTGATCTAATTAGTGTGAAATCTCATTTTAGTGCATTGAGGTAATCGAGATTGCCAAAGAAAATAATTTAGCTTTGATAAGTGATCTAGATCTACATATTCTCATCCACAACGAATTTGGTACGTAATAAGTGATTATTGTAGCCTCGTTCCATTTTTCCTTCCTTCCTTCCTTCCTTCCTTCCTTCCTTCCTTCCTTCCTTCCTTCCTTCCTTCCTTCCTTCCTTCCTTCCTTCCTTCCTTCCTTCCTTCCTTCCTTCCTTCCTTCCTTCCTTCCTTCCTTCCTTCCTTCCTTCCTTCCTTCCTTCCTTCCTTCCTTCCTTCCTTCCTTCCTTCCTTCCTTCCTTCCTTCCTTCCTTCCTTCCTTCCTTCCTTCCTTCCTTCCTTCCTTCCTTCCTTCCTTCCTTCCTCCCTCCCTCCCTCCCTCCCTCCCTCCCTCCCTCCCTCCCTCCCTCCCTCCTCTCCCTCCCTTCCCTCCCTCCCTCCCTCCCTCCCTCCCTCCCTCCCTCCCTCCCAACCCTCCCACCCTACCCTTCCTTCCTTCCTTCCTTCCTTCCTTCCTTCCTTCCTTCCTTCCTTCCTTCCTTCCTTCCTTCCTTCCTTCCTTCCTTCCTTCCTTCCTTCCTTCCTTCCTTCCTTCCTTCCTTCCTTGCTTCCTTCCTTCCTTCCTTCCTT
>OZ036012.1:3994584-4092084 GCA_964035015.1 Corallium rubrum
TCAGCAGTTTACTATCTTTTCACTTTGCTCTATCCAAAACACTGCCTACACAGCACTCTACTTTTTACTCTGATGAAGGGCTCTGCTTGAAACGTCAGTATTTCGTTATCAAAACTATTCTCAGCAGTTTACAATCTTTTCACTTTGCTCTATCTAAAACACTGCCTACACAACACTCTAGTTTTTACTCTGATGAAGGACTCTGCTTGAGACGTCAGTATTTCGTTATCAAAACTATTCTCAGCAGTTTACCATCTTTTCACTTTACTCTATCTAAAACACTGCCTACACAACACTCTACATTTTACTCAGATGAAGGACTCTGCTTGAAACGTTTGTATTTCGTTATCAAAACTATTCTCAGCCGTTTACCATCTTTTCACTTTGCTCTATCTAAAACACTGCCTACACAGCACTCTACTTTTTACTCTGATGAAGGACTTCGCTCGAAACGTCAGTATTTCGTTATCAAAACTAATCTCAGCAATTCACCATTTGTTCTATTAAATTAAAAACACTGCCTACACCACACTCTACTTTTTAACCCTCTAACCATTGAGTCACTAGAACTCAGATGACAGACCGAGGTTATTAACGATATTTATTCCTGGAAACGAGTAGCATTCGGAAGGTTGTCGCTTCGAGACCTGTCTCAAGCTCAGAGTTGTTTTTCGAGTATTCTTGTCAAAATGGAAATTCCTTAATTCCCACTTCCGCTTCTGTAGTTGGTTGTGTATTACTACCAAAAGCAGTAGAGTGACTTTTCCGGAAGAAAAAAGGTTGTTTGGAAGGCGGCCAAACGTTTATGTTTTATGACGTCAAGCTCAGGAATACAGCGTGGCGTGTCAACGAATTTAACGAAATAAACGAATTCAGTTGAACAAGATGTTAATTTTGAACAGAGTTCGAAGTGAATGTGATACTGTAGTACACCCCGTTCAAAAAAAACAGAATTCGTTGATTTCGTTCATACGCCACGCTGCATTCCTAAGCTTAACGTCATATAAACATTAACGTTTGGCCGCCTTCCAAACAACCTTTTTCCTTCCGGAAAAGACACTCTACTGATTTTGGTAAGTGTGAGGAACGTCTAGCGATAAAAAGTCGACAATTCTTGATGTATATTGGTCTGTTGGTATCGATATGGGATAAACATCCATTGTATTATGATTAAATGCCATTTAAAGCTAAATTATAATTAACAATTAGACAACGAGCCCGAGTTTTCTATGAGCGAATAGTCAACGAGGCGAAGCCGAGTTGACTATCGCTCATAGAAAACGAGGGCGAGTTGTCTAATTGTTTTAGTATAAATTTACCAGCAAAAGTTAAATAAATTCTCGAACATAACATATTCTTTGAGGCTCGTTTATTACATTTTTTAACTGCCAACAACAAACGTTCAACGATCATTTCGGACATCTCCTTGGCCCGTACAGTAACCGATGGAAAAGTAAAGTTTTCTTGCATAATTTAGCATGGATTTTCATGTACAATATTGAAACAATATATATCCACTCCTTTGATTTGTAAAAGTGACAAAAAGTTGAAAGAAACATTCAATTTAGCATATAGTTTACATCACGAAATCTTGTCAACAGCAAGCGTAATTTTGAAATGTGTTTTGTTTCCAGTTATTTCGTTTTAAACGAACACAGATAAACAATTTAACGCTCTTACCATTAATAATTTCCATTCTAACCATTTTGTAGCCGGTTTTTTTCTTCTGTAGAACGTATTGCTTCGCCTAAATGTTCAATTTCTTCTTTCATTTGCCCACTCCGTTATAATTTCGGCGCCATTGTTGCTTAACAGAACAACCGCTGGCTCTAATGATCATTGTTCGTGTTATACTACGCATTGTGTCATTGGTCATTTTTTTTAAAAGCATGACTTTCATTGGTTTATCCCAGAGGTTTATATCACCAATTATAAACTCCTGCAATAGCCAATGAAATTCGAGGATTTGCATTATAAACTTCTAAATTTATACTAATATTTATTATAACATAGCTTTGATATAGCAGTGTTTTTGATTGGCTGTCGTGCGTGCTCCATAACTCGATGGAGCACGGCAAAAAAGCGCGGGAAAAAATTCAAAACAAAACTGAGTTTTAAATTGACTTTTTATGGCCTCTTATATTATCAAAATACCGAGTCATTTAATTTCATTGAGTAATAAAGAACAACGACCCAGAAGACATAAACTGGGTCTGGGTAACCGAGTTTAAACTGTCCTTTTGGTTGGATTTTAGTGAACAAAAAACACTTGGCTACCAAAAACATGACAACCAAAACGATTCGCCGGCTTGTGAAAGGATTTAGTGCTATGTTATATGCTCGGCTACGCCTCGACCAACTCTTACGATTTTTTCGTGCTCTCCCAATTCCCCACGTGCATCCATAACTCGATGGAGCACGCTAAACTATGAGCCATTTCTTTATGTACAGTTTTCAACAAAATGTTTTCTCAGGCTTCGGTAGCGGCTATAGAAATACAGTAATACGCAACGAACTACAGAAGAAGAAGCGGGAAGATATTTCCATTTTGAAGGCAATAACTAACGACAGCTTGTGCAGCAAGAAGTCCTCAGAAAACTTGACGAAACAGTAGAGATTTCGGTTGAAAATATCCCAAGCTAAGTTACTTGTGTTTCTCTCTGACGAAGGGCCTTCGCTCGAAACGTTAGACTCCTACGTTCTCTGTTTCGGCAGTATATCTAACCTTACTATATTTCGATTGTTGTTTCTACACTGCCTACGCAGCACGCTACTTTTATTAAGTTATTTGTGGTTGTATTCCAGAACGCTGCACGTTTTGCAAGACATATCCACGAGAGTTTCGCCGAAATCCGAGCGCTGTGCGAATGACAAATTCCCGGAAATATTCCGACCGGAGAAAGGATGGTCGCTATTTTAATACGATAACGTAATGTGTGTAATAATGTCACTCTGGTGTATGGGATTTATTCACACGATATTTAAAGGAGGTTAACTGCTATTATTCACCCGTAAATAGAATGAAAAACTTTCGTTAGAAATAATTATTTTACGAACTTGGAAACAGTAGGTCCAGAACAAAAGCGCAGTTAGAAATGTACTTAGAAAATATTTCGCAGTTTTGTGAGAAGGGGCACAATTCCGCCATCTTGGTTATTTATAATTATTGTAAAACGTTTCCTTCTTTCTGTATATCGCACCTGTATTATTTTTAAACGAATATGAGTTTGTTTTATATCACTGACATTAAAATATATTACAAGGAATATGTGACATTTCATTCGATTATAACAGGAGTAAAATTCTCTCTCTCCCTCTCTCTCCCTCTCTCCCTTTCTCCCTCTCCCCCCTCTCTCCCCCCCCCCCCCCTCTCCCCTCTCTCCCCCCTCTCTCTCGCTCTCTCCCCCTCCCTCCCTCCCTTCCTCCCTTCCTCCCTCCCTCCCTCTCTCTCTCTCTCTCTCTCTCTCTCTCTCTCTCCCTCCCTCCCTCCCTCCCTCCCTCCCTCTCTCTCTCTCTCTCTCTCTCTCTCTCTCTCTCTCTCTCTCTCTCTCTCTCTCTCTCTCTCTCTCTCTCTCTCTCTCTCTCTCTCTCTCTCTCTCTCTCTCTCTCTCTCTCTCTCTCTCTCTCTCTCTCTCTCTCTCTCTCTCTCTCTCTCTCTCTCTCTCTCTCTCTCTCTCTCTCTCTCTCTCTCTCTCCTCTCTCTCTCTCTCTCTCTCTCTCTCTCTCTCTCTCTCTCTCTCTCTCTCTCTCTCTCTCTCTCTCTCTCTCTCTCTCTCTCTCTCTCCTCCAAAACAAATTAAATTAAATGGAAATGACACTCGAAAAATTAAGTTAAAAAAGGTGCTTTTGCACAGAATATTAATAATATCTCTTGCAGCGCTCATGGAATGATGAGAATTTTATAGTTGCTAAGCAGGCGTGAGATTTTTCGATAATCTTTTTAAAAAATCTTCTTGAACAATATTCTTTCCCACACTTCAGTCTTCACCATAAATATAATCTGGTATTTAAATGGTCACCGCACAAGCTTGACAAAGTGTCAAAATCGTTTTCTACCACTCTCTTTGGCGTATAAAGCTTTTAGTTTTTTTAGTTTTTTTAGTTTTTTTAGTTTTTTTCTGCAGATTCAAACTATTATGTACATTCCCATCAAAAACAATCTTTTTTAAAGTGGTATTGGAATGACATCACAAAAGCGATTAAGCCATGAGACTAGGCCAGTTGTCGCCTTCTCTTGAAGACTAACGACTTTAAAATGCTAGGACGACAACGGTGGTTAAAAAGCAACATAAATTTTACAATTTAAAGAAGTCACGGTCAACTGACTATATATATTTGATATTTGAAGCTAGTTTAATGACTTCCCAACCACCACCAGCCGATCAAGTCTTACAACAATGACAACTTAATGGAAACGCTTGTTGTAATCCAATCGGCGACAGTCGGCGACTGTTGTAGAAGTTGAATCGGGTTAGGTTAAAACGCGGATGCGGACGGACGGACGGACGGACGGACGGATATGAGGGTAAAACGCGGATATGAGCTTTTTACCCTCATATCCGCGTTTTACCCTCATATCCGCGTTTTACCCTCATATCCGTCCGTCCGTCCGTCCGTCCGTCCGTCCGTCCGTCCGTCCGTCCGTCCGTCCGTATCCGCGTTTTAACCTAACCCAAGTTGAATCAGCTCTGTTGAATCAGGTTCAACTTCTACAACAATTACAACAGTCGCCGATGCGACAACAGTTAATGGAAACATCAATCGCCGACAGTCGGCGACTTTTTGCTAGATGTTTGCAACGTAAAACACAAAATTATTTACAAAAACCGACCAAATCCCTTTCAAAAAACCCTCGATTTTGTTAAAGAAGTCTACTAAATGACTACTTCGAAGACTTGAATGCCGTATACGCCAGCTCAAATGCTTGCAACTGTCGTCAAACGTTCACGAAACCTGAGATTTAAGCGGCGAAGTTGAACTTCGATCACAAACAAAGTTTTAGTCATTCAATTTGTTTTTGAATATCAAACTTAGCTCATCTGAACTTTTTCAAAACCGAGAAGTCCTCAGTCCGAGCGAATCGGCGATCCGAATTACAACAATTACAATTATATGGAAACACGACTGTTGTAGAAGATCGACTTTTTCCTTTTGTCTTGTGTGTTTCCATTTGGAGCGAAGTAGAAAACTTCAATTTGTACAATACAGTGTGTATCAAAAAACACTGAACCCTTCGAAAACAACCTATTGTAGTAGTTTGAAAGCCCTAAGCACTTCGCTGAACTCACAGATGTGTGAAACACACGGTCTTATACACCTGGGAAATTAAGATAACTTGACGTGTATGCATGTGAAAGTATTTAAAAGCTTTTTCTCTTCCTGTTTAACGTATGTGCTGATTAATTTATAACGCAGCGCTTTTAGGGCTTTCAAACTACTACAATAGGTTGTTTTCTAAGGGTTCAGGGTTTTTTTATACACACTGTAGAAAATCGAGTGCGCGATATTTTACTCTGGTGTAAATTCCCCTACTGTCTGGCGTAAGACAATAGAATTCTAGAATAACACCATTGGTCAGCGCAGACCAGGATTTCGTAGTCTAGCTATGTGTCTGACTAGTCTCTGTTTGTGTTCTGATACCTTTCCAGTATCGTACGGGGGGAGGAAGCTGGCGAAAATCAGGCGTCTACACACAGGCAAAAATGTCTTTTGGGACTGATTGATGGCGAGACACAAGAATGATTCCCCCTGGAAACTATTGCTTTGCCTGCATCTAAAAATAAGCGTCTGGAATCTCTCCAATCAAAACATATGTTTTAATTTGTTTTCCTTTCCAAACTCTCTTCCTATCTAAAAACATCTTAAAGACAACACGTCCAGTCCAAGCTTATCTAGAAACTGAAAATGGTTCCGCCATCTGGTTATCTTGTTTCAATCTGACAATCCACTTAAGCCGTTAAGCACTTCCAGAATCATTTGAAAAAAAAACCGCCTTTAACAAATAAATCCTCTTTTGACATTCATTGTACAAGTTTTTAAATTCCCATCCTACATCAATCATGGTCAAATGTCATGTTGGAGCATTCCTTCCTCAATTTTTTTTACCTATTTCTTACCTATTTTCTTGTTTATTATTATTGCTTTTCCCTGCTTCCTTGATATCTACAGTGTGTATAAAAAACGACTGAAGCCTTAGAAAACAACCTATTGTAGTAGTTTGAAAGCCCTAAAAGCGCTGCGTTATAAATTAATCAGCATATAAGTTAAACAGGAAGAGAAAAAGCTTTTAAATACTTTCACCATGCATACACTTCAAGTTATCTTAATTTCCCAGGTGTATAAGACCGTGTGTTTTACGCATCTGTGGGTTCAGCGAAGTGCTTAGGGCTTTCAAACTACTACAATAGGTTGTTTTCTAAGGGTTCAGGTTTTTTTGATACACATTGTACAACGTTGCGATTTTTTATAAAATATCTGCGGTATACCTATTAACCATTTATCGTGTTGTTAACGAAACACAGCGTGTAACATGCTGTTCAATGGTCGAAGAATTCGTTTTGATGCATCTCGCGGCAATCGTTTCCCAAAGTAGAATAGACTAGAGTTCTAGACTATAGTCTATACACTCGGCCGTGCATTGATTGTCGCAAGTTGTCTCGCAACGATCTTGTCTTCGCCATTCCACAGCATGTTACACGCTGCAATGCAGCTTCGTGCAATTTATCTTACAACAATTATATCAAGGTCGTGGCAATTATTGTCCCAAACGGAACTCCTAATTTGCCCATCCATTTACAACTTCTCCCGCAAAGATTTCGACCATTTCACAACATGTTACACACTGCAATGCTAAAGCAATTTGTCTCCCCAAAACCACGTCAACGCCAAGCGTTTTGAGACAAATTGCATAAAAAAAACTTAGTGTAATTATAAATGGAGATTAGGAAATGATCATATAAATTTTATCAAGAAGAAAGCGCAGCTTCCCCTTTAGTTTCCTTCGATTATTTCAACTTCAAAATAACAAATTATCATCTCCTGTGAGGTCTTGTGTCTAATCAAGCAATCTTTGCTATCGTTTGTAATTCTATCTTTTATGTAATCAACCATTAAAACGTCTCGAATCTCCCGCTTTACCCTTTTTTTTAACTTAAGCGTAGCTTCCCCTTTTGTTTCCTTCGATTATTTCAACTTCAAAATAACAAATTATGTCATGTGAGGTCTTGTTCTAATCAAGCAATCTTTGCTATCGTTTGTAATTCTATCTTTTATGTAATCAACCGTTAAAACGTCTCGAATCTCCGCTGTCAATGTACGCTTTTTTTTAACTTTAATTTTTTTCACCTTCATAACTTTCGATTTCGTCTTCTATAAACTTAAAAATATCTTTGGTTAATCCGGTAATCCCCCAATATAAAGCCCTTCTCGATATCTAGCCATTTCATCACATATTCTGCATTGTTTGTAAATAACTCAACGAACATCTGGAGAATGTCAAGTTTGATGATGTTGGCAGCCGGAAAAGACCCCCCATTTGCAAGCTAGACAAAAACGTTGATCTCGACGTGGCTACGTTAAACCAAACTTTTCCTTTCGAGCGAGATAGTACTCTGTTGTTGTTTGCGAAGCTATACGCGATGCCTTCGAATCATTCTTCCCTCGATGATTTATTCGACGAGTCTCTCCATAGAGATTTGCGCAGCCGAATACGACACACCTTTACGACGGGATTCATGTCCGATGTTAACTTTGTTGTTGGTGATTACAACAAACCGAAAACATTCGCCGCTCATCGTTATATTCTGGCTATCAACAGTCCTGTATTCCACGCCATGTTTTACGGAAACCTGGCCGAAGTTGGGACAAAGATTAGTATTCCTGACGGAGATTCGAACTCGTTTGGTGAGTTTCTACGTTTCTTGTACACTGAAGAGTGCGCGATAACAGAGGACAACGTGATGAGTATTATTTATCTCGCTACAAAATACATTGTGCCATCACTGAAGTCAAAATGTATCCGGTTTCTACAAAAAAACATAACTCCTGAATCAGCCTTTGCTGTTCTTTCACAAGCGATACATTTTTGCGCAAACGGACTCGAGGAGAACTGTTGGAACGCAATTGACGCGGAATGTCACGAAGCTTTGAAATCAGAAACGTTTTTAGGGATCGAACACTCGCTCTTATGCGAACTCCTCTCTCGGGAGACACTCAATGTCAAAGAAATTGATTTATTCCGAGCCACTCTGAAATGGAGTGAAAACGAGTGCCATCGACAAGGGCTGAAAGGAAGCGATGAAGATAAACGCCAGGTTTTAGGCACTGCGTTGAATTTATTGCGCTTCCCGACGATGGCGCTTGAAGAGTTTGCTGGCGATGTTGTTCAAAAGACAAATCTACTGCCAGAACAAGATATTATCACTATATTTCTAATGTTTAGCGGTAGAAAACCTGTTGAAGAATTCCTAAAGTATTCGTGTAAACCTCGAGAACATCCCGTCGGAAAATCACGCTGTTCTCGTTTCAGTCCGCAGAAGATAGTGCGTTCAAGGACAGGACGGGGTTGGTGTTACGCCAATAACACTTTAGATGCTTTGTGCTTTCGCGTTTCCTGTTCGGTGAAAATTCACGGTGTCCGCGCGTTTGGTGATGAAGATAAAAGTGTTTACAGATTAAAAGTGAGCTTACTCCAGGGAAACAGGGAGTTATCTTCGAGCGCAGGCGAGTTCCGCTCGGACGTAGATGAAGATGGACTAAAGCCAACAGGATTTGATGTATGGTTTCCGCAACCAGTCAAGTTAGATTCGGGTGAAATGTATACACTTTCTGGCAGTTTCAGCGGACCGCAATCGTTGTATGGCCAAGGAGGGGAGAAAACTGTGGTAGCGAATGGCGTACACTTTATGTTCTGTAGTAGCGAACAGTCGAACAATGGCACGTCAGTATTTCATGGACAGTTTCCTCAAGTTATATTTTCTAAAGAGTAAGAAACATATTGAAATACGATTGATTTAAGGTCAGATCAATCAAATGATATTAAACTGTGGCGTGTGGTCCTTCCCTTCACTCCACTCTACTCTCTCAGGACCTTGGAGTCCAACTGTGCCGCGTTTGTACTTTACAAAATAATAAAGGTGGTCGTCCTTCCTAATTGCATTCTTCATCTACGTTTATTTACCCACATGAAAACAACACATTAAGACGACGGACTTCGTAAAGAAAGTGTTGAAAACTAAGAGACAAAATATTAATATGAAGTTCGTAAAAGCAAGTCTTGAAAACTAGGAAATGAAACATTGTAAGGTGTGAATTGTTAGGATGTTTTAAGTTCTATTCAGTAAAATCCATTCATCTGCTAAACTCTTGCTGAGTGATACATATAACTTGATGAATATCTAGTTCCAAATAAAACCAAATAGAACAGTTAACGCACTGCTGCCCAGGATGGCCGAGGGTTGCTTCTTTGACCAGTAAAATCATCTGGTGTTAGACAGAGTAAAACAATGAAAGGGTAGTTTTTTACCAGCTCAGGCAGGAATGGGTTAATCATTTGTTAACTCATTGCTGTCTAGGATGTCTGAGGGTTCTCTCTTTGGCAAGTAAGTTCAGCTGGTGTTAGACAGAGTAAAACAATAAAGAGGTCATTTACGACCAGCTCAGACAGAAATGTTGACTCATTGATGCCTTAGGCTTGCCAAGGGTCCCTCTTTTGACCAGTAAAATCGTCTGGTGTTAAAATAGAATAGCGAAGGGTCTGGTTTTGCCCACCTCGGGTAGGAAGGGCCATTTTGCACTTGCTTAAGCAGGAATAAGTTAAAGATATAATTTATATATAATCCAGCATATATACTTGCGAACTCGTGGCTATCTTGAAATGAGAGCCTTATTTTCTCTATTCCCAACTCCCAATACAGTATACAGAATCTGTCCTATCTCGAAACTGGTTATCTCCAATCTGACACTCAAACGCATTTCCCTTGTATCTTAAAAATACTCGCAATTATTCTTTGCTTTTCGTTGCGACTTCTAGATAAGAGAGCGGCATGCTGTATTTCAGCGATAAAATGAGTGGAAGGTTTATTTATGTACTCGTGTCTATACATTATACATATGTATGTGTGCCGTGTGTGTACTACTTTTTCCTGCTGTTATTATCAAAACAAAGAATAAAATGTCAGCGTAACATCTTGCACCAATCACAACTCAATCACGACCCCTATGTTTTAAAAACCCTCTCATTAAAACTGTTCTATGTAATAATGATACTATCTTTAGAAGGCGTTGACAAAGGGTTTGTTTTCATTCGTTGTAAGGACATAAGACTGGTATGAGCTCTGACAAATGGAAAATCGCAACTTATATTAAATCCAAACGCCTACACGATATCATGATTATATCGCCGCTTCTTTGTGAATACAGTCTTCGTTTTTCCCACGTAGAAAGTGTTAATTTAATTTACAGTACTGCAAATATAACCTTGCTACAATTAGTAGACCTATCGAAATGTCCTTATATTGTTCTCGTGATATGTCCCGTTGTCGTGCGTCGGAAATTTGACAATGAGTAATTCACGACAGATCAAACGCAGATGCTAACCCCTCGACCTTCTTGTGCCCGCGATACAAAACACTGATCACATGACACTCTTCGCTCTCACCGCTTTAGTATTTGGATCACCTCATGCACGTTCTCTCGTGACTTGTACTACAGTGTGTATAAAAAAACAACTGAACCCTTAGAAAACAACCTATTGTAGTAGTTTGAAAGCGCTGCGTTATAAATTAATCAACACACACTGTAAGTTAAACAGGAAGAGAAAAAGCTTTTAAATACTTTCACATGCATACACTTCAAGTTATCTTAATTTCCCAGGTGTATAAGACCGTGTGTTTTACACATCTGTGGGTTCAGCGAAGTGCTTAGGGCTTTCAAACTACTACAATAGGTTGTTTTCTAAGAGTTCAGGTTTTTTTGATACACACTGTACAACAAAATTGCGAGATAAGTTACACTAGGCTAGCCCTAATTAATTGTTTGCGCATTAACATCGCATGTCCTGACTACACAGTACTGTAATTAATTCTTTGAACGTTTTCATGGCGATAAAGTAATATAAATAAGTTTTGTGGAAACAAGCCGAAAGCTCAGCAAAGAAATATTTTACGTGGTGTTTCCACAAAACTTATTTATATTATATATATATTTGTGAAATTCATTAATAATTCATGAGTTTTGCAGCCAATCCAATTTCAGAAATTACGTCACATGTATACCCCTGTAAACCCCATACAAACCACTAGTGCTTGTAACTAATTAGCATCTCAATATGATTATCCCAAAGGGATTTTTACTATTTATTCATTTCACAAGTTGTTTACAACACTCGCGTCCTTGTTGTATTGAATATACAATCACTCGCCTTCGGCTCGTGATTGTATAATTCAATACAACACGGCCGCTCGTGTTGTAAACATTACATATACAGTACTGACTTATGAAGTGGAGGCCGTGATCAGTACCCATGCCTCGCAAGTCGCAAGTTCTATACTTTTCGCAACGATTGTAATCAACGATGTTTACCAGTTGCATTGCATGCACAGTGTAACACCACATCTAGTAAAACTAAATTCGGAACATCTTTTTTCCACACAGTCCTCGTGCACTCCTCACTTTTTCTCGTATGCATGTAATATGTCATACACGAGGAGGAGTGTTTCATCAGGATATCCAAACACTGAGACGTTTGTTGAAAACCGATGCGAAGCCGATGTTTTTGAACAAACTTCGAAGTGTTTGGATATCCTGACGAGACACTCCTCCGAGTGTATGATATAGCATCTCAAACAAATCAGTATTTTAAGAGAAAATCGGGGTAAAAGTTTGCTTAATTTATGTAATTTCTTCATTTCCGATATCAAAACCACCGACACGGTACTGATTCGCTTTGTGTTTTCCTCATGAATTATTAATGAGTTTGAGATGGTCCGTATGAAACCCTGTAGGCAAGTATTTTCCTGTACACACCTCACACTTGAGACTTGGACCGTGTAGAGCTGTTTACTGTATATTCAACGGTAGATGAAGAGCTTTGGAAGCTTCAACAACTTAGAGTATATATCATTCTAGATTTTCTAACTTTACCTACACCTAATATAAGCATTCTAAAAGTATTATATTTACCAGCTAATGAGCTAATCTTTTAAAATAACAATGACTCGTGGCACAATGCAAACGAACTTATATAGTACATCCCTCGCGGAAAGATTATGTCGACTTTATAAAAGTCCCCGACAGCTAGATACCACACACGTTTAATTTATAAATATGGCTCTGTAGAGCACACTTGGTGGTCCAAATTATTAGCAGGAAAGGAAAAGGAAAACATTGTTATCAAACAAAATCCATATATAAGGTTAGGAAAGAGTTTTTTCAGGAAAGCCAGACACTTGAAGTGGCTTCAGGCTTCATCCACCCTCATTATGCGTTTGAATAAGAAAAATTTCACAAAACAATACTGGAATAAACTAGAAATTAAAATTTTTGATGTTTTCATACATTTTGAGATATAGGAATTCAAATCAAATATAACACTTGTAATTGAACTCTATTGGATTGTAAAAACATTACGAGAAAGTTAGTGGAAAACCTTGCAGAAATATGACAATTAAAATCCTTCCTATCTGAATTGATCTTTAGTATTTTATTCTGGCTAACGCAAGACGATTTTGCCCTCGGACTCTTCACGAAGTGCCCAAGTTCTTGATACAACATTCAAAACATTTCTCTATCATGGGGTGAAATTTTCGTTACGCCCTACACTTGAATATCAGCTGAATGATTATTTATTATATAGCCAAAAAATAATAACTTTCTATATTTAATATGATGTAGATGCATATTTCTCATACCAACGACTTAATGAATATTAGGTCATAAGCACTACCACACAAATCCTTTCTTTCTCCTATCTTTTGCTAATCCGGCTGAGAAAACTAAATTCTTGGCTTGTCCAATTTTTGAAAGTGAAACGCACTTGTGAGAAGGTAGAAGGGAAAAGTAACTTAATTCATGAGAAAATATATAAGCTAATACACTATTTTGCAATAAAAGACATTGATAATGAAGAGAAAAATCTCGTCAAGTGAATTTAGGTGTTGGTGATATCTTGTTTTCCTTCAATAGGAAATTAAATCTCACTCCTTTGCGTGCGATAACACATCTGTCTTTTTTTTAAATTTTATTGAGGATTAATTTTAATCTTTGTTAATCCATTAGATTTTGAACACATCAAACACCGGTTTGACATTATTGCTTGGTCTCGTTTTAACCTAAAATAAAACAATTTTTCATTTCCAGCGGTTTAACTTTCACGGATTTCTCAAAGCTAATTAAAGTGATATTGTGTTGAACATCGTTGGGTGAAATATTGTAATAACATTGTTTTAATAATTGAACAATATTATTATGTTTAAAGTTAAACAATATTTTGGCTTCTTCAAACAAGATTGTTTTTACACTGTTAAACAATATTGTTACAAGCCTAATCGTATATCGAAAAACGTTTTCAAATTACGAGAATGCATTAGTGTCGATCAGCATTCTTCATATAGCTGTGCGCGCATGCATGCAACCGTGTGCAACACAACACGTCAACAATGGTTATCCGATGATTCAAACATTTTTTTATTGTCCTCTTTTCAGCGGTTCACCATCTTTAAGATTTTCTATACATGGTAACACACTGCCTACACAGCACTCTACTTATATATTACACCATGATAATACTCTGATGAAGAACTTTGGCTATAACTTTAGCTTTTTGAATATAATCTTCCTCTACTTTTATATTACTGCATGATTTACTCTGATGAAGGACTTTGACTTAAAACGTCAGTATTTCGTTCTCTAAAAACTCAACAGTTTACCATCTTTAAGATTTTCTATACATCATAACACACTGCCTAACACAGCACTCTACTTTTATATTACTCCATGATTTACTCTGATGAAGGACTTTGGCTTAAAACGTCAGTATTTCGTTCTCTAAAATCTCAACAGTTCACCATCTTTAAGATTTTCTATACATCGTAACACACTGCCTACACAGCACTCTACTTTTTTATTACTCCATGATTTACTCTGATGAAGAACTTTGGTTTAAAACGTCAGTATTTCGTTCTCTAAAATCTCAACAGTTCTGGCTTGTAGCCCAAGATTTGGATGCAAATTCCTTAGAATTTTAGTCAGTCAATCAGAATACCAATTCCAGATTAGCCATGCAGTGGTAATTACACAAAAAGTTGTTGATTTTTTAACCACAAGAAATTCTATGTGTATTTGATTAAGGATTATAATGGTTAAATTCGTTTGAACAATTCATTAGCTTTTACACACAAAGTTGTCTCACGCTCTTTTCTCTTCACACCTTACGAAACGTAAATATTTATTCAATATTATTAACACATTGAAATATCTTATTTCAAACAATTGACTCATGACAGTTGACATTGCCCCCTGGAGCCGGGTCTTAGCCCTTCAAGACAAATTTCACACATTGAGTAAACAAAAATTCAGCTAACTTCTCACAGACGAAAAGACAAACAGAGAGGCTCAGAGTCTTGGTTTGGACCATGAAACTCATAAGATAACGACCGAAAAATCTCTTTTAGCGAAACCCAAGATAGTTTGGAGGACGCTTTGTGGTTACACCTCGGACAATCTAGCTTTATAGTCCAAGATTTCAGTTTTTCTACCGGACGTAACTGGATCTGACTGTACGCGTGTCGTAACATCATAACAGGCTTTTTTGTACATTTAATACCGTCTGAAATCAACGTGTAGAGGATTATGTCACAAGGTGGGACACATTATCGACGCAGTTACATACACAACCCTAGAGGACAGTCGTATTTAACCAACCAAGCTCTTCGCAGGCTGCGGTATCAACATACTTCAATAGCTACCCAAAATTGGCGACCGTGTCGTATCAAGGATACTAGTTGGACTGGTGCGGAACATTGTCCGCCTCATCTTTACCCAACAACGCAAGCTTTTTCACTTTCATTAGCTCCCGTGAACGACCCAACTTCGCCCATCACGCGTGGATGGTGCGTGTCGCCCACGCGCGAAACACGCGTGACGAGCTCACGTTCCTCGCGAGAGCAGAGATCGAGTGGTAACAGATATGAAAGGACATTGGGGTACCAAACGGGATCATTACGAGCTATGTCGTATCTTAATATGGGGACGACGAAGGATAGTGGTGGTAATGAGGAATGGATGGTGGTACCTCACGGAGCATTTCTGCCTCGCAGGCGCATTTTGAACCGAAAGCTTGGTGGTCAGCGGAGGTGTCAGTGGACGGAGAACATAAACTCGCATTTCGATGACTTGGAGTTAATTCAAGATAAAACAGACCATAAGAGAACATTGGACGAACATAAAGTCCTTCCTTCCATAGTTTTACCACAATCAGGAAATACTCAGGCGAGTGTGAGGCAAGCATTGGATGTAAAACACGTCCGCCTTCAAACTCCACCGCCCTCACCTTCTGTCAGGCATATCAATATCCACCTGCCCGGCAATTGAGGTTTTAGACGTTATGTCACCCTGGCGTATGCGATCATCTGCACGCGACGCAATGCTTGTTTCTGATTCGCTCACGAATGTAACAAAACACCTTTTTTCACCTTTGTTGTTAGATCACATACGCCAAGTTGACCATCGGATCTTGACGCTTGTCCGGTACTACTTTACCAAAACTCGTACCCAGTTTTTTATATGCAAACCGCGTGCCACCTGCCGTGCACCGTTAAGATATTTATAAGCTTGTGGTAGTCACTAAGCAACATGGCGTGTACATTTGTAATTTCGAGTGATTATTAAAGTGTGTTATACTGATGTTATCGCTAACTTTTTACAGCAGGCGACAAAGTGGATTATTTAGATGGATATAGCAGTAAAAATGTATGGAATAAAATAGTGCGACTGTGAATACAAGGTCTGTGTCGTACTTTGGTGAATTGGATATTGTAATATTGGTTGTAAAAATGCGGTTATGAATTAATATAAGTCGTGGAACTTGTCATAAATTTTGTGGGGAATACTATAGTATTAAAGAAACCAAATATTACGGAGAAATTCTTATTGTGTAGTCCTGGAAGCTAGACATTGGGAGAGAGGATCGTCTTTGGTCGAGATTAAACCAGCTTCGCTCAATACCAAGATAATAGGGGACTTCAAGGGATGTCTGTGTCAACGTGAGATACCTGGACAACAACGTACAACATCGGCATTTACAGGACATGGAAGGATCTTGGGGAAATCTTGGGACAATGAAAGTGGTCTAAGGATCAGGGGAAGTGCTTTACGAGGATCTCTAGGAAGACTTACTGTATCTCAGAAATTGAATAGGTCTGAAATCTCGGGACTTAGAAAAAAGTCAACAAACAGTAGAAGAATGACTTCAGAAAGCTCTAAATCGTTTGAGCACGACAATAAAGTTAAAAGAGATCCCAGAATTGTGAATATAAGAAGAGGAACCACTCCTGGCGAAAATGAAAAACGAAAAAAGTATTTAAACATCGTTTTGAGTCGCTCATTCGTGGTGAAAGACACAACAGATGATGAAGATTATATTTATATTGATGGGAACTTGTTGACGTCTTATTTAAACAATAATTCTAGCGCAATTGAAACGAAAGATGCTGCTCTTTTAGCTCCTAGAAACGAGTTGTCATTTGGTATCGAAGCAAACAAATGTCGTTTACAAAAAAAGTATAATGATTATAGAAATATACAACTGCCCAATCTTATACCCAGGCTCTTTACTTGTCACTCTTCCACTACATCTAAAACATAGACTGTTCACTGTTAATTAAAAACATTTGAAAAACCTGAAAACTTGAGTGTATCACTTGTTTTGGATTATTTAGTTGTTAATCTGTTCGATATATCAATAAATAATTCTTTACGACGAGAAAATAGCTGTAAAAACACGTTTTCTTTGGGTTCGTATTCTTTGGTCTTCGAGTTCGTGTTTCCACCGTTATTTCTCGTTCTTTCAAACATGTATTTCTCGTACTTCAACAAACATTGATTTGAGTTTCTATAGTAAATCTATGGGACCCAAAATGTTTTATTCCGAACAAGCAAGTGTGATTTTTAAAACGATAATACATAGCCATGTGCCCATGTAACAGTTTGATGTCAATGCTTAACCCTTTTAAGTCTGAAGACGAGTCTTTGCTCATCACTGACGAAAACTCATTGCTATCTTCAAGTTTATGCTAAAAGAAAGAAAATTTGCATTCAAAATAATTGTAAAAGGCATCACTGAGATAGTGTAGAACATCTGTTGGAACAGGTTGCAATTATTTTGATAACGGAATTGGAGTTGTTTTCAATTCCGAATAAAGCAGTACTCATCATGTATTATCGTTTCAAAAATCCTTAAGGATTTTATCTGACTAAAGCCAGACGATTTTATTCAGCACAGGGAGAGGTCCAGGCCTCAAAGTGTTAAAACCTATCTCTTTAACACTTTGAAGTCTGAAGACGAGTCTTTAGTATTTTATTTTGGCTAACGCCAGACGATTTTATTCTGGCTAACGCCAGACGAGATTTTATTCTGGCTAACGCCAGACGATTTTATTCTGGCTAACGCCAGACGATTTTATTCAGCACAGGGAGAGGTCTAGGCCTCAACGTGTTAATATTATCTTTTAGTTAATATAGGGAATAAGGGATCTATTGTCTATGCGATGTTCTAACTCCAATCATGACTTCGCGAATTTGGAAAATTGACAGTTGTTTACTGTAATCTTAACGCAGACTGACATTAATTATAACTGTTATTTGCCTACATTAAACATACAATTATATTTTCAAATTAAAGTCAGTTTTTTTAAGTCAACTCGAATTATAAACGATTCTATCTTGATTGCTTCGTTGAATTGATTAAACTTTGCTCATCACTGACGAAAACTCATTGCTATCTTCAAGTTTATGCTAAAAGAAAGAAAATTTGTATTCAAAATAATTATAAACATCACGGAGATAATGTAGAACATCTGTTGGAACAGGTTGCAATTATTTTGATAACGGAATTGGAGTTGTTTTCAATTCCGAATAAAGCAGTACTCATCAGGAAAATTAAAGCTTGTTAAGACATCGTTCTCTTTTGGAGATTATACAGAAAGTGTCCAGGAAACCGAGGCGGTTTATGACAAACGCTCGTCGCAAGAACAACGATAGAATGAACAAAAGGGAGAAAGAAACACAGAACGTTCATTCCAAACCATTTTCTTCATTAATTTTATCAAAATCTTTAGATTATCCTAATCTTGGCGGCATCAAACCAAATGGCCACTGGAACAGTGCTTATTCAAACTGGTATTACCGAAAACCGACTGCTGCTACATCAAATAAAGTAAACCCCAAAACTAGTGGAAAAATTGGGTTGACCAGAAAGAAACAACTTCACGGCGACCACAAGGATTCGTTATTCGCGCAGAATAGCCATTTGGGTACAACCTCGAACGAATTGTCACCATGGAGTGAACAAGATTCAACGAAATTAAAGCTACACTCAGAGTTTAGTAATTGGAATGCTAAATCTAAGCCCAAATCGCTAGAATTTTCAACACCAACGCATTCATATTCGCAAGGAACTTTTAATAACACCCTCGCTATTCGTGGAAACCAATGGAAATTCTCCGAACGTTTAGAACATCAAAATGGATACGACAACTGCCGTAGAAATGTTTCACTTGAGGATATATAACGAAGGTTTGTGAGACTTTTCCAGAGCTGCCATGGGCTGATGCTTTTACAAAACCAACTATACGAAGGTTGAACGAAGTTGTACTTAGCTTGTCTCTGCTTGATAAAACTGGGAAGTATCGTTCTAGGAAAGCAAAATGCTCCTGTCTTTATCATGAATAAAACACAAGTGAATATTGTATTACGCATTAAGGATACTTTAGTTATTTAAAATAAATAAAAAAACGTACAAGCATTTTTATTGTATTTAATTTATTTTAATTTATTTCAATTTATTTTAATTTTTTAAATTTATTTTAATTTAAGTTAATTTAAGTTAAGTTAATTTATTTAATTTATTTCAATTTATTTTAATTTATTTCAAATTATTTTAATTTATTTTAATTTATTCCAATTTATTTTAATTTATTTTAATTTTATTTAATTATTTATTTTATATCATTTATTATAATATAGTTTTAATCTGTTATAATTTATCTTAAATTTATTTTAATTAAATTAACTTGCATAGTTATGTGCAAATTAATCGATGGCCGCCATTTTGTTTTACGTACGCCGCCATATTGTCGCCGAGTTTTCGTCGACGATAATCGAAGCTGTTTCGCATTCTTCCGGAACATGTTCGTGTTTTGGAATCCAATATGGCGGTCAACAGTTCATTTTTTGAGTAAAAACAAATCATTTGAAAAGATGAGAAAGGGAGTTCTGTTCGCATTTTATCGACCAGGTAAGAATGGATTTATAAGGCAGAAGTCTTTGACTTGTAATTTATGGTTTATTAGATAGATATATTAAAATATAAAGCATGCAACAACATAAAAACTAGTAACTGTACTAGTTTTCTTTAATAGTTTAAATTTATATTAACGACGCATTGTTTTTATAATTTTATTTAGCTCAGCATATTTGGAAAACGTCGTTTGAACGCTTTTCATCAGCTGAAACTGCTCAGGTAAACTTCAAAATAATACAATGATCTCTTCTAAAAGCTTTAGGCTTTTTTAGCTGCCTTTAAACCTTTTAACTAATATCTGATCTTTCCAACAATTATTTCTAGATCCAAACTGCTAGTTCCTGCAAGCTAGAAGAGCTTCAAGGTCGTCCATGGAAGCTATTCCTCTCACCTGTTCATACAGCCATTGCACATTGTGTCAGTTGTGATTTTCAAATGGATAAAGGAATAGCAAAACAATTCTTGAAAAAGTATGGAAATTTCGATGAACTGATGGAGAAAGGTTGGTGGGCAAACTTTGCCCATTCCAAAAATATTATTACAGACTCTATGTTTTTCTATCCACAACTCTGGGAATTATAGTTTACATGCCTTGTTTACAATGCTTTTTAGGTTTGGTGTTTCCAGAAGGTCGTGAGGTTGGCAAAATTGGTGTACTGGAGACAAAGGAAAGATATATTTATTATTTGGTAAGGAATTATCAAGGGCACCAGAACCTTCCCTACAGTGGTGGGGGCAAGCCGTATAAAAAGGGCATTTTTTCTCAGCATTAATTTTTGCAAGTGGTAAATAATGTTTGCCATTTTTGCTCTATAGCATAAAATAAAATTCGGCATTTTCATTGGTTGATTGCTTTTCTTAAACATTCCTCATGAAACATTTATGCATAGCTTTGTGCCAGTTATGATCAAATAGCTTCAACGGGACCACCAACGAGACAAATAGGACTGCCATTGGCTGCCATTACTCAGAATGGTTTTGCATACTAAACTTAATTGCGAATTTATTACACCCAGTATTTTTGGGTCCTTCCAAATTTCAAAAATGCTTTGAGAACGAAGGTTGGACACAGATAACCCAAGGCAAAATTAGTTTGCTGCCTCTGCGTGGTCTGCAGTAATAAGTTAGCTTGTGCGACATTTGAGGTATTAATACAAAAGTAATTTAATACAATAATACAAATGGCAATTCCTTTAGAAAACATTAGTCTTACGAGAAAGGGCAATTGGTTGCCCCCGCGCTGTGATGGCAGGGGGGGCAGCTGCCCCCATGGCTCTGGTGCCCCTGGGAATTATCGATTGGTGGTAGTAGGGAGGTATAAGGTGGTGCAGCCTGTTAGCATGCTGCCTTTCACTGCTGAAGTTAAGTCAGGTTGAATGGGGTTAATACTTAATACTTGGATGGGTGACCACCTTAGCTTCACGTTAGTAGAGTTGTTGGTTCTCTCTTGTGCTTGGATGGTTTTTCACTAGGTTCTCCAGTTTTCCTCCCTCCACAAAATCAACACCATAGTTTCCTTAGTTAATTCTACAAACTAGTTCCATCAAGGAGTGAGGGCCATTGGGTTATCAGTATGTAAATACTGTACTACCATATGTTACCAGGGGCAGTGAAAGGGGCGGGGGGTGGGGTGGGGGGGGGGCGGGGGGGGGGGGGGGGGGGGGCAGTGAGGGACTGATTGAGCCCAACCTTATACTTATAATTTATTAATTATTATCATTCCATCATCCATGTGCCTGCAAAATGACTATTCAAAACACAGGAAATTTCCTAAAACACAGAAAATGCTGTTTCCGAGACTTGCTAATTCAAGAAATTTGGAGGGTATGCCCCCAGACCCCCCCCCTAGATGTCTCAGGCCTTATGGCCCTCGATTCTCACCCCCCCCCCCCCCCCCCCTATGTTTAAACTGTTCCGCAGCCCTTGTATGTTAGCCTCAATAAATAAAGTCACTTTTGTATCAGTTCAAAATAAAAATATAAGAAACAATACTGTCAGGAACAGAAGGAACAGTTGAACTCTTTTACCGCCAGAGCAGACTTCAGTTGACTTGCTATTCAACTTTCAAACTTCATTTAGATTACTCGCAACAGATGGTGGGATCCGGCTTCTTACTCAGCCATGGAACACTCCCTACATGCATTGCGAGCCCACTGTGATGAAGAGAACACAAGGAAACTGGCTATACCCAGACTTGGAGCACAATATGATAGATTAGAGTGGAACAAAGTGAAAGATTTGATTCTTGATATTTTTAAAGACTCTGCTATCACAATCACTGCATATACACATCGCTAACACACACTGTTCAATACAATGTGAGTAGTTAGTAGCTGTCTGAAGACTTATGCACCTATCAACGGCCGTCCCTTGGGGGGACAACCCCGGGACACCCCGGGACTTTGCAAAAACAGGTATAAAAGTTCTTCATTTCCCCTCCCTCCCCAGGGGAAGGCTTCAAACAAACAGCCCCACCCCCAGGGCAAGAATATATATTACTACAATGAAACAGTAGTTTAAATGTCATATTTTATTAGAAATATGTCATTGAAGTGCCTATGACCTTAACTGCAAATACAATGTTAGAAATGTAGATTCTATGTGTATATAAACAATACCACCGTTTGCAGTTGAGCTAGCAGCTTGCGTTATGTTATTTCATCGTAACAATACACATTTAAACCTACCTCGATTTCCGAAGACATTTTACAAAAGACTACACACTGAGAGAACGATCTTTGAACACGTGTGCATAGCTGAGCCCACGAAACTTGTGTACCTGTGGAAAAAATTCCCCTCCCCTCTCCCCCTCCCCAAATCGCCTTGGTAAATTCTGTGATTCCCTCCTGGGTCCCCGGGCAAAACACACTTCAAATCCCCCTGTATTCCCCTATTTCCCCCTGGTATGTCCCGGGGTTGTACCCCCAGGGACGGCCGTTGATAGGTGCATTACAGTTATACATTACATACCAGTAGGTGACAGCTAATACTGAGAGCTGCTACTAGCTAGGGGGGGTGGGGGGGGGGGTGGGTGGGTTGGTACACACGGTAGAAGAACAGAGTGTTGTAAATGAAACAGCTGCTATCGAAGTCTTTTGCAATCATAAATTTACAGATTTCTGATAACTTATAATTATTAATCATTATTAATCTAAACCTCATAAGGGGCTTAAAGATTGGGTTTTTAGGGTCTTGAGTTTGGGGGGTGCAAGAACCTCACTCTCATAGGGGGTCTGGCGGCATTCTCCCTGGAAAACTTTTTAACTTTTTAAACTTTTTAGTTGGCCTGTGTAGTTGCATTTTTTGCAACTGGTCCCGGTTTGGTCTTAAAATGTATATATTCTACACTCGAATTTTCCTTCACCCAAAATCCTTAGAACACGCTATGTAATCGAGTGAAATGCCCAATATCACCTATAATATACCCAATTCTCTCCTGGTATTACCACATTATATATAGAGAACTCGCGATCAAGCTCTTGGCAACGGCCTCCGTGGCTCAGTGGTCAGAGCATTGCACTAGAATCGCAAGATCGTGGGTTCAATTCCTGCTGGAAGGCCTGTGTAGTTGCATTTTTCGCAACTGGTCCCGGTTTGGTCTTAAAATGTATATATCCTACACTCGAATTTTCCTTCACCCAAAATCCTTAAATTGCAGACTCCGATGTATTGGTATGAAAACTTATTTCTCTGTTTCAGTTCATCAAATTCAAAGTGAAAGCTACAGTCGACCATTTAAAATTGTTAATATGGAGATCAAATTTCATTTCCCCACCCCCCGGACTCAAAAAATTTTAGTATTTTTTACAACCACTATGACTAGCACTAAATCTTGCTAAATCCATATTCAAAAGCGAGTTTAAAAATTTTCAAAATCAGCCTCCAGTACCATAAAGCCTGCTTCTCATATGTCGCCGATCGTCGCCGACCCATGATTTAGATGCAAATTTATTCAAACAATAACATAAATACCAGATTTGGTATATAAGATACATACATATAACATATAAACCGAACTACGTGCTCAACTAGTACATGTTAAGTAACAGAATAAAAGCACTGCTTTTCTGCATTGTTCTTTATTACTTAACATGCTGCTGCACTTCCCGTTAACATAAGCCTGGTTTTCATATGGGTTGGGATAAAACGCGGAAGCAGAATGGCGGAAGGCGGAACGGCGGAATGGCGGAAATGGGATAAAACGCGGAAATGGGGATAAAACGCGGAAATGGGGATAAAACGCGGAAATGGGGATAAAATGTAAAAATATATGTTGATAAGTGACGTTAAGTTGAAGTAATTTTTAGCACTTTTGTAGAAAGCGGCTGAAAGCTGTACGTAAAACTGGTAACTTACCGATTTGCCTTTACACTTACAGCGGTTGAAATACAAATCGCAGTCTCAACATGAAAATCGTGTCGTTATAACTACAAATACTTATTGCTTATTCCACATCATTCACTACTAGTCCCAAGACCAAACGCGCGAGATCGATCGGGACTCAAATAATAAAATCAAAAAATTAAATGGTTGGGGGGGGTGCGATCAGTCGGTTTCACTTCATTTGTTTACCACCGTTTCTTAATCTTTAATACTGCTTTTCTCCTAAACATACATGGCGTTATGAGCAGTGGCAGTGGCGAATAATTTATTATGAAAGGCATAGCTTGAGGATTGTATTTGTGATGTCTGTGACGCTCAGCGGTGGTTTTCGTCTTGGCGGTGGTTTTCTTAGAGAAAAGTTTCACCCATAATATTTGTTATAATATAGCTACTAATGGTATATGAGCTATCTTGCAATCTGATTGGCTGCATTACTAACTGTGTATCAGCTCATATACAGCGAGTAGTGAAAATCAAAATGGCGGCGTACTTTTCTTAAACTATTGCAGATGAAACTGGCTGGTTTTTTCAACGTATAGCTCAGAAAAACTTGAGCTAAGAAGGGGAAACTAACATTTAGCACAAAATACCCAACCCAAATGCACAATTTACAAAGTTAAGATGGTAAATCCACTTTAAAAACCGTCTTAAGAGTTTGCAAAACCCGTTATAAATTTCAGGTTGACAATAATGTTTTGTCAGACAAATTAAAATCCACAAGAATTGAACTATTACTCAGCAAAGTGGGTTTTTGAAGTAATAAATCATTATGGATAAAAACTGTTATTCTTTCAGGTTAGAAATATTGAAAAACGCGTAATTTTCGCTATTAATTATATTTTTAGCTTCTTTGTCCATTTAAAAAGCCAAAGATTCACAACCAAGACAGATTAAGAAATAAATCACCCACCCTTTGACTTTTCAACGCTGTTTTTATTTTTCATTCAATCTTTTCAACGTATTTTTTGGCTCAGAGAGAAAATTCTGAAGCTGTTTTCAACTCGGCAAGAAACTTGAAAACATAAACTACAATACAACTGCTCACATGTGGCGGATATTCAATTAATGTAATTTATTGCAATAAATCATTAATTATCATAATATATTTTGATAATTAATAATTTGATAGTTTTTTGATTGCATTAATTATCATAATATATTTTGCTATATTATAAAACAATTATACCATTCGCTCTCGTCGTATATGAACTCATAGCCAACTCGGCGAAGCGCCTCGTTGGCTATGAACTCATATACGACTCGAGCTCATGGTATAATTGCTAAATATGCACCCTTTCAACGTTCGATATATCATATGACGTATGACATATATGTATTTCCTATGGGACGAGGTAAATTGTGGCCAATATATGAGAAGATAACACCTCTTACATATGTTTCGACAAAAGTTCTTCTAAATTCTGATCTACATGGCTCCTGGGCTTGCTTTTCATACTGTGTATGTGTGTCTGTTAAGATAAATCGGAGTAAATCAACATTTATCGGCGCCATCATCTTGACGTTTTCAAAAAACGCCTTATAACGTCCTGAAGTTCTGCCGCGCAGTAAAGATTTAGGATTTAGACTTCTACGTCGTAACACGTTCAGCGAAAATTAAAAAGAACTAGAATGACATTCGTGGAGCGAGCGTTTATCAACGGAATGGCGAGTATTTATGAGCTCTCTGGAAAATTTGTATTTTTCATCTTTTTACTCGTTTTATGTGGTAACTGCAAACTTCCGTTTAGTCCTGTTCAATCTAACAAGGAATACGCTGATTCTGTGAAACTTAGTATTGGTTTGGATATATCTACTGCTGCCAAAGTGTACTCGAAGCGAGATGTGGTGACCGCCATTAAATCGAAGTCATCCGTATCAACGACCATTCAGTGTCTTCGGGCAATTACTCTCACTCGGCAGCTTCTTGTGGTTAACTTGATTCTACTATGCAACGATATTTCTACTAACCCTGGCCCTGTGGCAAACGGACAGATATGCTCTTCTTGCCTAAAAAGTATTAAACGAAATCAACCACGCTTACAGTGTTCGTTATGTCGCATGAGTTTTCATCTATCAGATTGTCTAGATTTATATTTATTCAAACAACAACATAAATACCAGATTTGGTATATAAGATACATACATATAACATATAAACTGAACTATACGTGCTCAACTACTGTATAGACTTTCAAAACTTGTTAAAACATTAAAACAGTATTTAGCTACCAAAGTCATAATTGTTTTGTCTTGCATAGCAATGACATACATAAAAAGGTCTTGGTAGCTAAATTTAGTAAACGAGTTATTTATTTTACAGAGACTTTCCATAAAATTAACTCTAAGATCGGCGAACTTTGTGTTTCTGCATGACATTAAAAGGTGTTGTTCGTTCCCAATCTCATTTAGATCACAATGTTTGCATAATCTTTCACTGTATGAAACATTTCCGTATCGACCAGTTTCAACAGGTAATTTATGAGCTGAAATTCTTAATTTTGTAACCGCTTGACGATGTTTGAAGTTGCGAATTGAAGAAAGATATTTTTCAAAGCCAAAATTTATTTTCAGTTTTTTAAAGACTCTTAATTTGCCATTATTTCCACCTTGTTGAATCTGCTCTTTCCAGTATTCGGTATAAAACTCATGTAATTTATTCCTCAAGTAATGGCAAAAATTTCCTTGTTCTTCGGGTGGTATTACAAAATTTTTAAAATTATTAACTTCTATATTACATAGTTGTAGTAAATATTTTGTGAATAATATTGGTTGTAAATTAGAGTCCATACAGACTCTCGCTGCTTCACCAGCGAGGGTATCTGTAAAAGTTGAGCTTTTGATGCGAAACCAATATTTTGTTATAAGTGTAGCTATTTGTATAATTAGGGGTGCCCTTCCTAGTTCACCATAGACAGCTAAATTAGTAGATTTTGAGTGCACACCCAAGATTCTTTTGCAGAATTTTAGATGTAGTCTTTCTATATCATTTGTTAATTTAAAAATTTTGGTTTAGAACGAACTACGAACTGTCCAAGACATGTCGTTTATGTTCTACTCTGCCGAATGAATTGAATGATCCCTGCTCAAACAGTGATGCTGGTTACTCCCCTGAGTTTGCAGAAATTTTAAAGCAACGTGGTTTGAGAATAATCCATCAAAATATTCGAAGCGTTATTCAAAAGATCGACGAACTGCGAAATATGGTAGTAAATGAGCTAAAATCAGAGATCCATATAATAGCCTTAACTGAAACATGGGTTAGTGATCAGATTTCGGACGGTGAAATCGAAATACCGGGCTACAATATGTTCAGAAAGGACAGAGATGGGAAAGGCGGCGGGGTACTCGTGTTTGTGAGAAGTGATTTATCTGTAGTGAGAAGAAGTGATCTAGAGGATACAAGCGTGGAAGGTTTGTGGCTCGAAATTATATTGCCTAAGTCGCGTGGGATTTTGCTTGGAACGTTCTACAGACCTCCCAACTCTTCACGGTTTTATGATAAAGATTTTATGCCTAAGTTGGATAACATGTTGGACATTGCAGGGGTTCAAGATCAAGAAATGATTGTCTTGGGAGATTTTAACTGCAACCTTAAGGTCAAGAAGGACAATATAGCAGAATGTAAACAGTTAAAATTAACTTTTAAAACGCACCACTTAACACAACTCATTAAAGAGCCCACTAGAGTCACCATCGAATCAAGTACGCTGTTGGATTTAATAGCTTCTAATAACCCCCGGAACATTAGTAGATCAGGCGTCATTACTCTGGGTTTGAGCGATCATGACATGATTTATTGTGTCAGAAAATTGAATTGGAAAAGAGGTCCAGCGCAATTAAAAACTTTTCGTAATTATGCAAAGTACAACCCAGACGAATTTCGCAAAGATTTAAAAGATGCTGACTGGAGCACTCAATTGAATTCTCATGAGAACGGAGAAGTTAACGATGTTGAACTTATGTGGGAGAACTTCAAAACCACATTTGTCACGGTTGCTGATCGCCATGCTCCGAGTATTACCAAACGCGTTCGTGGATGACTGGCGAAATAAAACGCGATATTCGTCATCGCGAGTATCATCTTAAGAAGGCAAGAAAGTTAAAATGCAACGATCACTGGGCAAGTTATCGTTACTACAGAAATGGTGTGACCAACAAAATTCAAAAGGCCAAAGCAACATACAGCAGAAGACTTATTGATGAAAACAAGCATGATCAGAAAGCATTTTGGAAAACCGTTAAAAAGATTCTGCCTGGTGAAACAAAGAACATTTCATCAGGTATTATGATTGATGATAAACTTTCTACTGATAAATACCAAATTGCAAACGCTTTCAATAAATTCTTTACTGGTGTTGTAGCTAAACTGAAAGGATCACTTGGGCCTGTGTTAACACACGTGAGCAACCTGTCAGCCTCCTTTCTATCGCAGAAGCGTTTTCCTCAATTTAAATTTGATAAAGTATCTGAACTTTTCATTATCACCCAACTTCAATCACTTAAGAGTGGGAAAGCTGTGGGTTTGGATAATATCTCGCCTCGTCTCCTTAAAGGTGCTGCGGACATTATCACTAATCCATTAACTCAGATTATCAACGCATCTTTGAGTCAGGCCACGCTACCAGCGGACTGGAAAGCAGCCAGAGTAATACCCCTGTATAAGGCTGGCAAGGCAAATCAAGTTGGTAACTATCGCCCTATTTCCATCCTACCTGTGATCTCTAAGCTGATCGAGAGAGCGGTTCAGGTACAGCTCGGCAAGCACCTAAGTGAGCATAATATTTTGAGCCCTTTTCAGTGTGGATTTAGAAAGGCACACTCCACTGAAACTGCTACTATTTCACTAACAGACACTATCAGGCGTAATATTGATCAAGGACTGTTAACCGGAGCTGTTTTTATCGATCTGAGTAAAGCGTTTGACACGGTTGATCATACTCTTCTCCTACAAAAATTACGCTACTACGGTATTGAAAATTTAGAACTTGAGTGGTTCAAAGATTATCTGACAAACCGGAAGCAGGTCGTCGGCTACCAAAACGTTATGTCCGATTTTCAATCAATCACATCTGGCGTTCCGCAGGGTTCTATTCTTGGACCCTTGCTGTTCATATTACTAGTAAATGATTTGCCTTCAACAGTAGCTCGTTGTACTTTGCTTATGTATGCTGACGACACGGTTCTTTTCTACTCAGCTAAGGTTGTTAATGTCATTGAGGAAAAACTGAATGAGGATCTTGGTTTAATTGGAAACTGGCTTAGAGAAAACTCCCTGTTTATTAACAAAGAAAAAACTGAGTGCCTACTGTTTGGAACTCCTGGAAAATTATCGAACATTGAAAGCTTTCACGTTAGTATAAATGACTATGTTATCAAGCGTGTATCGAAATTCAAGTATCTCGGTATATACCTTGACGAATGTCTTAGCTGGAAAGATCACATAAAGTCTATTGTGTCGAAGGCTGGTAAAAGGATAGGGATGCTACGACGATTGAGATACAATTTAACCACTCACAGTGCAAATGTTGTATACACCTCGTTTATACGTCCGGTTTTGGAATATGGCGACACCGTTTGGACTTGTTGTGGGAAAGGAAATGCTCAAGAGTTGGAAAGACTACAAAATCGTGCTGCGAGGACAGTAACCAAATGTAGCAACAGCGAATCAGCTTTGTCCAATCTAAAGTGGGCTAATCTCGAATGTAGACGCGAACGTCATGCTTTTAAACTTGTTAAAAAGTCTTTGAGTGGCCAGTGTCCTCAGTTTTTAAAAAATTATTTTACTTTTAATAAAGACGTTGTGAAGCGAGTAACCAGGCAGAGTAACTTGTTACACTTGCCAAAAGTCAGAACAGAAACTGCGAAGCGTTCCTTTTATTACAATGGATGCATTGTTTTTAATAAACTTAGTTCTTCCAAATAGGACAATTATAGTGGAACTTTTAATCGATTAGATTTTTTTTAACTTTTTAACTTGTAAAATAGCTTAGTAGTGTATTGCATATACTTTTAAATTTTAGGGCTCCCATTGATAACAGTAATTTTTATTACTGATGGGGCTACCCTATGGAAATAAAAGTTTTCATTCATTCATTCATATGAATGTTACAGATTTTTGAGTCCAGATTTGACACAGATGTTTAGGTTTTTCTTCGACACCTTACGCGGTTGCACCTTCAGTCTCACCTGACACTATGAGGTCATCTTACACGCGGTGTCGCTTACGCTAGAAGTCTGCGCACTTGCACTGCATCCTGGCGCTGGAATAGGTGTGCAGTGTTACGGCAGTGTTTAAATTGCCTTCGCTTTCTAAACGAGATAGTGCTCCAATTGGAAAGCTGCGAAGATTTGCGCCCATGCTGTGGCTGCCGCAGAAAAGTCTGGTAAAACTACCAAGTATATTAAGTGGCTTCTAGAGAAAGGTCCTGGCAACATGAATGTCACATCTCTGGTAACATTTGATCGCAGCCGCGCCACTGGTAAGAAGGGTGGCAAAGCCTCCACAGCAAGGAGAAAGGGAGGGAGAACTGCCCAGCAAACACCTGCTACTACTGTAGTGGATCGCCCCGGAATTGAGCCAGCGACATCATATACGCATTTTGCGCCCACAATTCAAACACCGACTGCTCTACCAACCGCAATGTTTATTCAGGCGCCAGTGGCTCCGGTAACATTCCTCACTCAACCAGTGTTGCCCACCCTTGCAAGATCTATCAGTCCTGCAGTTGGGACTTTTGTGCTCAACCTTCTGCAATTTTGCCCTCCCTTGGTCCGTTGTTGCTATGGGTGCTCGCAGACTTTGAAGCCTGGAGGTGCCATCGCCAATCCACCGCACGATATATCAATCATTTCACGAATGAAAAGAGGCTTCCGAGCGACGCCGGGTGGTGAGATGATGTATAAGGAAGCAAATGTATATTTTCATGTGCATTTGAATTGCATCAGGATGAAGCAGCCGTTTTTTCTTCCGCAGAGCACGGCGGTCCCGAATTGGCTAATACCTCACCTAACCCCTGACCATCTACGTTTCTTGAGAGAGTTCGGATTGCAACTATAATTCTTTAATCGTCACGACACAAATTTTTAGTGATGTTAGCATAACTAGTTTGTTTAGTTACAGAACAGGGGCGTAGCGACTGGGTAGAGAACGTATAGAGTTTACATACTGATAGAGTTTACATAACATATAGAGTTTACATAATATAGGGTTTACATAACAAATAGAGTTTACATACAGGTAATAGGGTTTACATAACAAGTAGAGTTTACATAACAGGGTTTTGGGATGAAATAGGGTTTCCAGGTATAGACTTTAGTATAGGGTGCAGGGTTTATACATATATTTACGCCTTTCGGGGTCAATATAGGGTTTTTGACCAATTTATAGGGTTTTAAATTTACATACGTTTTCATTGGCCAAGTTCAAACGTCGAACTTTTCATGTGCTGAATCAAATGTTAGTGACCTATTAAACGGCTTTGTTTCGACACATCAAAAATTCGACATTCGAACTTGTTCTAGACTATGGGACTGTGAGAAATAAACGTAGTTTTAATAATGTTACTTACGTGACTTTATCCCCATTTCCCGCGTTTTATCCCCATTTTCTCGTTTTATCCCCATTTCCGCGTTTTATCCCCATTTCCGCGTTTTATCCCCATTTCCGCGTTTTATCCCCATTTCCGCGTTTTATCCCCATTTCCGCGTTTTATCCCCATTTCCGCGTTTTATCCCCATTTCCGCGTTTTATCCCCATTTCCGCGTTTTATCCCCATTTCCGCGTTTTATCCCATTTCCGCCATTCCGCCGTTCCGCTTTCCGCCATTCCGCTTCCGCGTTTTATCCCAACCCGTTTTCATATATCGTAATTCATCGCCGATCATCGGCGATACAGCTTTGCGATGTTAAATTTTGCGTTTGTTAAGCTGGATTTCCATTCAGTGCATTTTGTCGCGCGATCGACTTTTCTCGATCGCTTTCTTTTGAAATGTGTGTATTCAACCAAAGCTAATGAAATGCGTTCCGCTTGACAACCCACAATTCAAAAGAAAGCGATCGCAAAAAGTCGATCGCGCGATAAAATGCACTGAATGGAAATCCACCTTAAAGCTGGATTTCCATTCAGTGCATTTTGTCGCGCGATCGACTTTTCTCGATCGCTTTCTTTTGAAATGTGTGTACTCAACCAAAGCTAATGAAATGCGTTCCGCTTGATAACCCACAATTCAAAAGAAAGCGATCGCAAAAAGTCGATCGCGCGATAAAATGCACTGAATGGAAATCCAGCTTAAAGCTGGATTTCCATTCAGTGCATTTTGTCGCGCGATCGACTTTTCTCGATCGCTTTCTTTTGAAATGTGTGTATTCAACCAAAGCTAATGAAATGCGTTCCGCTTGACAACCCACAATTCAAAAGAAAGCGATCGCAAAAAGTCGATCGCGCGACAAAATGCACTGAATGGAAATCCAGCTTTAGGCCCGTTCATGTGCCGAACTTAATACATAAAGTTCGATGTAATTGCTAGCGGCGAGCATTCGTTTGATTTGGTCAGTGGCCACCTACGCGAATGTGCAGCGCTAATAACATGAATAATGTGCCATGAATCGCACGGTTTTCGTTTTTCTTGTCTATATCTCATTATTTTCTTGTCGGAAAATGGTGACGGTAAATCAGAAGAGAGGGAGAAAAGAGAACAGAATAATTGTGAGTAGATCATTGACTTGAACCTGCCTTACCCTAGCTTGTTGTCAGTTGAATGCGGAACGTATCTCTGTGCGCCGTCCGATTGACTTCTTCATCTTCTTCAAACTCAACTAACGCATCGATTACATAATGATCTCTTCTCGCGTCTATATTTACTCGAAAAGACCGCCGTGCGTATAAAGTTTCATGTTTTCAGCTCGCATTGCAGTCAGAAAAACTAGACAAACACGTTTTTTCGTGAATTGCATTAAGTTCGGCACATGATAAGTTCGACGTTTGAAACCACGTCGCGCTTTGGTCGTTCTACTCGACCGAAGCGGTCGAAGCTCGACGTTTGAAGCATACACACGCCTCAGCATTAATTCTCACGCTCACACGCCGGACATAAGTGATCTCACGCCTCAGCTTTGTTTGTAGAACTCCGTGCTGGTATTTAATACTCAACGCTTGAAATCCCGCTAAAAACGAATTAAATTTTATTCGTAATCCTCAAATGTATACAATCTCTCAGGAAAATTAAAATTTAAATGTGACCGCAGGTTTTTCGAGTCGCGCGTATGCCTCGCAGAGGCTTGCCGCAGTCTGGGGACGGGATTTTCATGCACGCAGTGCTATCAGAATGCGAGAAGTGCCGTTTCAGCTATCCAAATTTCATGCAGTATAGGACAAAATGCGCTAGCTATCCAAATTTCATGCAGTATAGGACAAAATGCGCTAGCTATCCAAATTTCATGCAGTATAGGACAAAATGCGCTATTAAAATCATGTTTTAAAACTTTTAAAATTCTTCACAAATGTGCTGTCAGATGAGAATGCGAGAAATACCGTTTCCGAGATCCAAATTTCAAAAATTTTCCGGGGGGGCATGCCCCCGAACCCCCCTAGATATGCGGTCACACGCCTGGGTATTACTCAAACTTGGCAGCTATGTTGAAACGTTATGAAAACTGACAATCGGGGACAATCCCCGATTATCCACGATCATCGGCGATCATCGCAAGAACCAAAAAAAATTTGTTTCCCCCGATGATCGCCGACTGTCGCCGATGAATTAAGACAAGCAAAACAAATGAAAACCGAAATCCGATGAAATAAGACAAACAAGACGCCTGGTCACTGATCAGGCATTCACTCGGGCTACTGCAAAATCACGCGCAGGTTGTCACATGCAGTGCTGAGATCTAAAGCCGTCTAAACACATTCAGGTCACAGACAAAAGTCAAAACACAATCCAATCTCCAATAGAAAACGCAATTTGCAATATTTCCACACATGCTACACAGCGTTCTCTTCGGGTATTAAATATCAACACAGCTAGCGACATTACTGACCAATATCAAACTATGTCTGTGAACACGCAAAACACATCCGAGACGAGAAAGACTTGATCATCAGACAGTAGGAAAGCTAAGAAAGAAAGCATTATTTCCACACATGTACAGCGTTCATATGTCAAGTCTCTTCGGGTATTAAATATCAACACAGCTTCATGTATACGGCGTGTGAGATCGTAAGCGCATATAATATCAAGTTTCTCTCTGACGAAGGGCCTTCGCTCGAAACGTTAGACCACTTACGTTCTCTGTTTCGGCAGTATTAACCTACTATACCATATTTCGATTGTTGTTTCAACATTGCCTACGCAGCACACTACTTTTATTATAATATCAAGATACTTGCCAGCGACATTACTGACCAATAACTATGTCTGTGAAAACACAAAACACATCCGAGAGGAGAAAGGCTTGATCAGACATCAGGAAAGCAAAGAAAGAACGCATTTGGCATGCACGCACCAGTTTCGCAACGTCTTATGTTTGTCTGGATCGAGACGGCGGAATAAGTTAAATGCGCACTTGACTTGAGCCTGGCTAAGAGCGTGACACAGAAGGGAAAAAAAACAAAAAAAATGAGCCGGAACCTAATGACTTGATGCGCATGAGTGAAGTTGGTGCGTGTCGTGCTAAATGTGCGGTAGCCCGAGTAATTAGGACCCAGTCTCTGGAAGAAAACCAAGCACTTCAAACATGCATGAAATTGCCATGGTTCTTCGGTTCTTCCCTTGTCTCAAATATTTTTCGCACCCAGAAACTCTTCTTTCTATATTTCGTACACCGTAGCAGCGCTATGATGAGTGAAAGCTTCGTATAGAGTAATAATCTGTTGTTTAGGGGGCGCCCATTTTGACAAAAAAATATTATTTTCACGCATCGATCGGTTATCGACGGCGATTGTCTGGGATGATCGGCGACGATCGTCGCAAATGTGAGCATCGGCGATGATCGGCGATGAAATGCGACAAATGAAAACCATTAGAATTCGAGATGTTTTTATGAAAACTGGGTTTGTTTGTATTAACGTATAGGTCACGCACTCACGACGTAAGCAAAACAAATTTAAACCATATAGTGTTTCAAATGATGTGCGCCAGCGGCTGACTTCATAATATGGATGAGCGAAAACGTTTATAGTACACTGTACATGGTTGGTTTTCTATGGAGGAAAAACGACGCAATTTAGAAAGGCTTTTGGAAATGTTTTGCAGTTTACGCTCCAAGTCTCGTGCGCCGCACGTGGGCGTTGCTTGAGCCGGAAGTTATAAACGTTATGGTAATTTTAGATCACGGGGCCTTTCACGCGTCCTTCTTTTCTCAATTCACGTGTCCGCCTCACGAGGTGAAAAGATAAGGTTCTTCAAATATTCAAAACAATATTAATAACACGTTTCTATTCAAGCGCAGATATTCGCCCTTGCACATCGAAAATTTGTTCGCCCTTGCACATCGAAAATTTGTTCGCAGTTCTCGTTGCGTTGAAAACGTAATCATTCGCCTGGTATTAAAGCTGTAGTTATATATTTCCTTGGAAAGTTTACAGAGGAAAGTTTATACTGTGTGGTTCGTTAATATTTAAACTTCCTGTGAATATTCGGTCGTGTGCTGTGTTCTTAAGTTCTTTCTAAGTTTCAACTCGTGCAGTAAACAAGTTCTTCGGCAAGCGAACGAGAAAAATTCCAAATGGAGATCGACGGACAAGAAGGATTTTTGGAGGTGGTCGATGGCACAGCAGAGAAAACCGTGGCCAAACGAGACACAGTAAGTTTTATTCACGGCTGTAAATATTATTAAAAGCTATTGTCTGAAGATATTGCAGCCCCAGATTGTCTCAATTTTAATACTGCGACCATATATTTCTCTAATTTGTAACATTTTCTCGAACTAAATTCACGCTAGGCTATTTTAGAGCTTTGCTTTGGATTTATGTACATAGCTTGCAAGAAATTAGAATAGTTTGTATAAATTTATGGATTGTTGACAGTGTCAAATTTATTTAATAAATGCCAATAGCGATGCAAGAAATCATGATCAGGAATCCTGAATCTTCATAATCGGCGAGCACAGTCATTCACAATTTTTTTGAGTTTTTAATGTTTTTAATCTAAAACAATGGTAAAAAAACAGAGTGTCGTAAACGAAACAGCTGCCAGTGAAGGTCTTTTGCAATGATATATAATTTGAAGGTCTTTTGCAATGATGAATTTACAGATTTCTGATAACTGATTATTAATCATTAATCGAAACCTTATAAGGGGCTTAAAGATTGTTTTTTACGATTAAAAATTAATTGTGGCGTAGCGGGGGGGGTGGGGGGGGGGGGTGGGGGGGTGGGGGGGGGGGTGGCATGGCTCTAGGGTCTCTGAAACACTTTCCTGCATTTTGAGGCAAGTATTTAAGAGTAATCTGAAAGCCATAAATTACATAATTTTGTTGAAATTAAACCAGAACATAAAATGATACATGTCAGAATATCTTAAGATTTATTTATAAACAAATCGTAAATGTAAAAACAAGTTGGAGGCATTTTGTATAGACCCTTAGTATTGTAATTTATAGCATATGTATGCCTGCTAAATATATAACATTACTAGTCTACTCATTGGCCTTAAAACAATGTACCCCACCCCCTACAAGTTTCTCAATGGATTTGAACTCACGAGAACAGTCTTGGAGACCATTAGGGGGTGACCTCACACCCCCCCCCCCCCCACACACCAATGTTAATTACTTTGGAGAGACTTCTTTTTCATTTAATTCTGGCTGGTGCAATTTTATTCGTCCTTCCCAGACATGTACGGATGTACTGTGCAAACATCCTGTGCCCGTATCAGGAGGCACAGGCAGCTAGGTATGCAAGACACCTGAGTATCCAAGGTGGCACTTGAGGGGAAAGGGGGGGGGGGGTAAATGCCAAAAGCAATCACAAGAAATCATCAGGAATCTTCATAATCAGCAAGCACAGTCAGTCACAATTTTTTTGAGTTTTAATGTTTTTAATCTTACAACAGTGAAAAATTGAAAACGAATTTGAGTTGGCAAGCTGCTAGTGAAGGTCTGATAACTTATCATTTTTAATCCAAACCTTATAATTAAAGATTGGGTTTTTATGATTAAGTTAATTACTTTGAAGTGTCTTAATTTTCTGGCTGGCATGTGGGTTTTTTTCATCCTTCCTTACACATAATGGATGTGCACAGTGAGTATAGGTAAAAGTTCAACCTAGGATCCTTTTCAGACTACAGTGTATTAAGAAATTTCTATTTTTGTGACAAAATTTCCTAAATATATATTTTTTTATTTTTTTTGAAGACTGATTGCTCGCATCGTGTGATTGAGAAACGGCGACGAGACAGAATTAACAATAGTTTAATGCAGATAAGCAAACTTGTTCCAATCAGCCAGTTTAACAAAAAAGTATGTTTGTTTACTGTACTTACATTTATTTATATATTGTGTGTTTTTATGCTATGTATTTTAATAAATTCAAGGTATTGTCTGGTTAATTGGTATGTTTGTGTGTTTGTTTGTAGGCTGTGGGTGGGGGGTGGGTGGAGAGGGAAGCATATGTTGTCATACAAGCAGGTGGAGTTAAGAATGGAAATGTTGAAAATTTTGCATATGTTTAGTACTAAATGTACTGTATATTAAGTAATTATAGAGCATTTTCATAATGGCCACAACTTTAAATGTTCTTTTATATACATCTAAACAAGCCTTTCTGGCCTCGTTATGATGCAAAGATTCTTTCAAATTACAGACACACAAACAGTAGGCTGATTAACATTTTCTCTATTAGGCCGCCCAAAAGCAGCTGCTTCATTATTTCCCTCTGTCTAACACCAGACAATTTTATTCATCAAGTGAGAACCCCTAGGAGGGGAAAGGCTTAAAAATATCTGCCCATCTTTCTTCCTTTAAACCCTTTCCCTATAATAGGGACTGTTTACATGAATCCGGATTGAGTTTCAATCCAAATTGAAATGCGAAGTCAATCCGTGTTTACATGGGGTTTCTGGATTATCTGCCTGAAATCTGAAATCCGTAAATATTAGAAAACATGCATGCATTGTAATTGTTCTAGTCCTCTCTGTCACGTTTTTCATTCTGGAATGAAACTTGCACTGCCTTTACATGATTCTGGAATGAAATTTCAATCCGGAATGAGATTTCAATCCAGAATGAGAACCAGATTGAACTCAATCTGGAATGAGCTCATTTCAATCTGGATTGATGTAAACAAATAAAGGAATTTGATCAGAAGTGGAATGAGTTCAATCCAGATTCATGTAAACAGACAAATATGTATCAGACATTATGAAATGGGTCTGCAACAGCACAACAACAATCATTCCAAGTTCCTTCAAATGAAAGTAATAAAATTAATTGTAAGTTAATATGACCAGTCAAAATGACTGGCATTATACAAATTTGACCGGTCACATTAAAAATTTGGCCGGTCATTGACCAGTGACCAGCTGTTATTTTGAGCCCTGAAAGTTGACTATGAATAAATAGTACACCTCTAATGACCTACTGTATTAAATACTTGTCTAAAACAATCTTTTTTGTTGCTGTGTTTAATTCTTTTTTAAAAAATTCTGTGTTGTTATTTTGTAGAACTCTGGCAAATTAGAAAAAGCTGAAATTCTTGAAGTGACTGTATTGTATTTAACACAACAACAGCTGCAGCAACAACAGCAACAACAACAGAAAGAACAAAATGGAAGCACTGATCAATTACTGGATGAGAACAGTGGTAATAAAGGTTAGTGGAATATAGATTTTTATGTTCTATGTTAAGTGTAATGTGTTTTGAAACAATGGCCAAATCACTTCAAAAATCTCTCCTACACCTTGCTGAAAAATCCACAAATCCAAAAATTAATCCATGAGAATACTTGAAAATCCTTTAAATCGTTGGAAAATCCATAAGATTTCTGGAAAATCCATAAAGTCCTTTGAAAATAATTATTTTCACAAGAAATCTGGAAAAATCTGCAAAAAATCCCTAAAAATCCGAAACTCTGTAAAACTTTGTAAGTTCAAAAAATCTCATACACTGTTCAGGGAGTGATTTAATGCTCCTCGTTTTAAAAGCAAGTATTTTACAAAAGAATGCAATTAAATAACTGGAATATTCAGATTTTTTACAAACTATGTGCGAGTGTCACTCAATAACCAATATTTTTATTAGACAACACCTAGTGATGCATGCACGTACGAAAACGAAAGATCTTACAAGGTCTTTAAATAGACTATGATAGGTCTTGGAGACCTTTGCTAGACCTTTTCTAGACAATTATAAGATTTCAATAGTCTGTCAAATGTCTTGCAAGACCTTTGTGCCGTGATTGTCCAGAAAAGTCTTGAGAAAAAGTCTTGAAAAGTCTTAAGTAGATCTACTAAATAGATTCAAGAAAGTATCATTTTGCCTTGTATATAGCACACAAAATTTGCGCTGTGACACAAATTTGCCTGTCTAATAAGGTTCGCTGCAACATTTATGGAAGATTCTTATTTTACACAGTGCGTCAATACTATAGCTTTCGCTATGGGCTTGGGCTAGCTTCAAAAACTCAAAACGTTACCGTAATATTTGTGGTAGGTTAAAGTAAAAAATGAGCCGTTTAGTCCAAATACTAAACTGATGAGAAATTTTGAAATATTTTTTATACTTTGTTCTGATATAATCTCTTGCAAACATGATAATTATCACTGAGCAGCTGTTAAGGACGCTATAGATAAACCATTTTGGCACCTGCACTTAAACATTTGAATATTGTTGCGTAAAGCCGTTGATACGGAAATAAGATAATTGCGCGTTGGTTCTCTTGAGTGGAGATTCAATGATTGAACCTGTTTAAGAATGAAGGGAAAAGGAAAAATGCGCTGTGCCAAGAGAGGTAAGGTTTCTCCTGTATGTAATCGCGTTACAGTGCTTGCTTATAATCTGGATTACTCGCTTTTTTCGTAGTCTATTTACTCCTATATATTACCATTTTGTGTAAATTCTTCTAATTGGCGTGTATTTACTAGCCTCCTCCGCAGGCAACTGGTGTGTCTTCTTAGTTATGTGGGCAACTCATGTATCTTCTTAGTTTATTATGGACACTTGCACTTTTTTCCAGTTAAAAAGAGCTTTCAAAGCTGTACGAGCAAAGTACGAGATGTACTTCGAATCGAATCCACCAGATGACCAGATCGATCCGCGGTCACAGTGGTTCTAGATAAAAGTTATTTAAATAAAAGTAAAATAATTTTGATGAATTATTTAGGCCATTACAAGACCTTTCGAAGCCTTTCTAGACCTTTCAAGACCTTTTTGTTCTAGCAGCGAAATGTCTTGAAAAGGTCTTTCGACCTGTCAAATTAGGATCACGGGCAAGACATTTGCAAGACATTTACTTTAGGCGGTCTCTAGATCTTTTCCAGATAATTTTCTAGATGTTTTCAAGACTTTTTCAAGGTCTTTAAAAGGTCTTAAATTTTCCTACGGTGCATGGTTGCAAGGATCTGTGTGGCTTTGCTTTTTTCTCTACAGGCAAAAATGATGCTGATGGTGAAGAAAATTCTTCAAACAATTTGCATGCGTTTCTGAATGGTTACAAAGAGTGTATCCTTGATGCCAGCAAGTTCTTTGAAGAGATTGAGGAGTTAGATGTAACTGAAGGAAGATGCCATCGACTGATTCAACATCTGAAAAAACAAGTTCTTCAACATGAGAAGAAAGATGGAGTCCCGACAAAAGACGGCAGTGATCGAGTATGGGAGAATGAAGACTTGAGCAAAGACACATCTAGATGTTCTTCAGGTATACGCTTGTTCTTTGTGATTTTGTTTGACATGTATAATGTATATATTAATACTGATAAGAAATACTGATGAGTTGAATGTACAGATTAAAATAGAGCAGAAATTTTGAGATCGTACACGTAGAAAAATCGTTTAAAAAATTTCCAGTGATGTATTAAAGATATGTTGATATGTTAGCGTATCGGTTTGTGTTTTTTTGCTGATTCATCTTCTTCGAAGGTGCGGTGCTTAATCGGGAGCGGCGCTTAATCGAGAGTGTGATCTACCACAGTTTTTGTGAGTCGACATAAGTAAAAAAATATTTTGGTTAGAGAACGTGTACTTTCTCTTTAATTATCTTAAAAGATCTCGCTAAAATCTTATAAGATCTACGTGTAAAAATCTTATAAGATTTTTCTTAAGATCTTACAAGATTTTCCAAGATCACACAAAATCTTACAAGATCTTGACAAGCTTCTCACAGTGTTGGCCCTTTTGTTTACTTTTCAGTTTCGACCAATTCCAGTCCATGTACAAAGTTTGCTGGTTTCAAAAGAAAAAATCAAGAAATAAAGGCATCAAAGAGCAAGAAACAAAGAGTTGATAATTCAGGAACAAGTGGCAATGAAAGCCAACCTGAACGCAGTTTAGCGTCTTCGAATTACAACTCGAACAATGACTTAGCACTACCCAACACAGACTCATCCAATTCCATGAGGAATTTCATGCCTTTGGTTTATCCAAATGTTCCATTTTTCCCAACATTTCCATTTGCAGGAGCTGCGCCTCGTAATCAACAACAACAATCTCAATTCCCAGGATACTCGTTTCCACAATCCACCGGCACACCTTACATTCCAGTCGCGTTACCGCAGTATCCATATATAGGTATGAATGTTATGGCAGGGTTTGGTATCGTCAATGGTAAACAACAACAACAGCAGCAACAGCAACAAAATAATGGGATGTTGAATGGTATGGTCAATGGCATGCCAAATGGTATGGTTAATGCTATGCCAAATGGTATGGTCAATGGGATGGTGAATGGTATGCCAAATGGTATGGCAAATGGTTTCTTCCCCTCAATGTACAGTAATGGAATTCATGCTAACATCTTGGCAATGCGGCCGAGAGATTCTGGCTATGAATCTTCAGACATATCTTCTAATACGGGAAGTGACAATGGCACCTCGCCACAGTCAACTTCGAGTGACTCATGCCAATCATTTTCAGAGAACAACTAAAAACTAATTTATAGTTTTGCTTGATGCAACTCAAGCTATGTTCTTTTGTAGCGTTTAAACTACATACTGTGTGTACAACCTTCAATAAGTTAGCACATGTATTGCAAATCCCGTGGTTTCACTCATTTAACAACACTTGCAATCTTGAGTGTAAAATTGTGGGTTTTGCAACCAATTGATACTGAAATTGCCATGCAGCCATAAGCTTACATGCCAAAGCAAAACAGTACCAAAAAAACGTTGGCTGAATCGTTGTTTCATATTACCATAAATATACATCTGAGGGCTATTTCAATTCCAATGTGGAAGCATGGCAACCAATCAGTATGAATTCAAAATTCTGGTGAATACATTTGAAACAAAGGTATTTCATGTTGGAAGACAACATAAACAATGTAATAAAAGTAGCGTGCTGCGTATAGGCAGTGTAAAAACAACAATCGAAATATAGTAAGGTTAGATATACTGCCGAAACAGAGAACGTAGGAGTCTAACGTTTCGAGCGAAGGCCCTTCGTCAGAGAGAAACGTAAAGAGTGTAAACAAAACAGCAAACTTATATTACGTCTCTCTCTTCTCTCTCTCTCTGACGAAGGGCCTTCGCTCGAAACGTTAGACTCCTACGTTCTCTGTTTCGGCAGTATATCTAACCTTACTATATTTCGATAAACAATGTAAAGCTGGTTTTCGTACTAGGCGACTCTTTTCACACAAATCGACTTTATATTGTTAAAATTGAATAGATTTCTCATAAGTCTGAAAAAGTTGGTACACATAAGTGATATCGCCTAGTGGAAAACCAAGATTTTGATTGAGTGGATGGAAAATGTTTACTGGGATGATCCTAGTTAGCATTTTTACCCTACACATTAAAAAACAATTTGTTATGAGTGTGAGATGTCTGGATATTGGGTGCGTATAAACCCCCTTTGATTATTGAACTAACTTTTTATTATTTTACTCGGGCTAACACTAGAGTATTTTACATCTCGACTGGCTAAATCCACATGGTTTTACTTATAATGAAAAGCACTAATGTATCAGTCAATTCCAGCTGTGCCCATCCCCACCCCCGGGTATTCACCATTTTTCCTAATCCCGGGGGCATGGCTATCGCGAGAAGCACATAACCCGGAGGTCGGGATTTGGAAGCATTCGCACTTGCTATGCACTCTGGGAAAGTATATCTAATTCGCACCATGTGCGGGCATTTTAAGGGAAATATATTTGAAATATAAGGTTTCTAACTTCCAAGTAAATCGGACGTTAAATGAGCAAAAATACGACAATTTTTTCAATTAAATAGCGTTACCTTGAGTTCATGATGTGTTGTCTTCTATTTGTGTGTTTCTTGAGTTGATTTGAAGCGATTTATCCATGTTTTCATTTGGGATTTAGACCTGAATTTGTACATTATGTCTTTCCCTGGGGTGGGAACATGGTCAATTTTTTCTCCAAAATATCTAGTGTTGGCCGGGGGGTGGGGGGGGGGGGGGGGGTGGGGTTGGCACAATTGGAATTGACTGATACATAACCAGCTAAGGGTTAAAATTCAAAAACATTACTTGAACCGTTAATTATTATAATTGTTAATTATATTTTCAGTATTCTGTACCTCACAACAAACGGTACATAATTTTTTTCTTCTTTTATTCAAACATTAAAGTGCCTATCTCAGGGTTGGGGATTTTACATATCTAGGATACTTGGAACATTTTAAGACGATTTGTAATATATCTTGTCAGACGAAAATTTCATCTTCATGGGCTTTTTCGCTGTTAAAGGTTCCGGAAGTGATGTCAAAGCAGGGATTTAGAAATAGGGTTTAATATACACATATTCCTGCTTTGACGTCAAAATGACATCACTTCCGGAACCTTCAACAGCAAAAAAGCCCATGAAGATGAACTTTTCGTCTGACAAGATATATTACAAATCGTCTTAAAATGTTCCAAATATCCTAAATATGTAAAATCCCCAACCCTGAGATAGGCACTTTAAGTATTCTCTCAAAAACACATGTTTTTGTGTTCGGAGAATTGCGGAGCAGCGGAGATTAAGACCCTTGGGTACGAGGTTTCATTGCAACCAATTTATGTAGTTTGGCAGTGTATAATTAGACTAGCAGTATAGACCACAAGAAATTGATGTTTTTAATATAAACAACATTTTTCAGAGGTTTTTAAAATGGCCTCTTTGGGTATACGGTAGAGAAAATGCGTACATAATTTTTTTCTTCTTTTATTCAAACATTAAGTATTCTCTCAAAAACACATGTTTTTGTGTTCTGAGAATTGCGGAGCAGCGGAGATAAGACGCGAGGTTTCATTGCAACCAATTTATGTAGTTTGGCAGTGTGTAGTTAGACTAGCAGTATAGACCACAAGAAATCGATGTTTTTAATATAAAACAACATTTTTCAAAGGTTTTTAAAATGGCCTCTTTGGTTATAGCGAAAAATAGTTTGTTTAATATGAATAATATATATATATACTTAAGTTATACAATATGTAAAACGTGTGTGTCTTGTTCAAAATCTTTAAAATACTTCTTAAATAAAGGTGTGTCAACTGTGTTTTAAACCATGTAAGTTCTTGAATAAGTTAATAAATTATTACAAATCGCATTCTTGTTTAATAATCGTCATTCACCCTATTTTGAAAGTTATTTTCAATTTTTGATATAACGGTATATTGGTATGGAGGAACCGGGAAGACTTTTGAATCTGGCATTAAATTGAAAATGGATTTCGAAAAATGTTCCTGGTCATGTACATTTGTGAATGTTGAGGTACAATTGTGTACATTGAGGTACGTTTGGGAATGTTCGTGTACATTTGCGAATGTTGAGGTACATTTGGGAATGTTTATGTACATTTGGGAATGTTTATGTACATTTGAGGAATGTTTGTGTACATTTGGGAATGTTTGTGTACATTTGGGAATGTTCATGTACATTTGGGAATGTTTGTGTACATTTGGGAATGTTTGTGTACATTTGGGAGTGTTTGTGTACATTTGGGAATCTTTATGTACATTTGTGAATGTTGTGTACATTTGGGAATGTTCATGTACATTTGGGAATGTTTATGTACATTTGGGAATGTTTGTGTACATTTGGGAATGTTCGTGTACATTTGGGAATGTTTATGTACATTTGGGAATGTTTGTGTACATTTGGGGATGTTTGTGTAACTTGGGGATGTTGAGGTACATTTGTGGATGTTTATGTACATTTAGGGGTCCTGTTGTACATATTTGGCTCGATTCTTCACTGATCCTTTGTGATCCCTTTGTCCTCGTGATTTTCCACCAAGAAGCCACCGCCAAATTTAAAGTTTAAAGAGCTTTGTCTGAATTATTTAAAGGTAATTGACTAATTTATACTTTATAGTATGTTTTAAAGAACTAATTAAGATATACACTGATATTCTAATGCTGTTTGGGGGAAATTTGTTTGCGAGAAAATAACAAAATTTGAAATTTGCACGTGTCAGTGTTGAGCCAGACGATTTCATGGACCGTTCTGACTATTTCGTCGTCCTAAAAATGTTTTTGGTGTAACTAGAAGAACTTAGTATCGTGAATAAGCATTTAGTTACTTTTATTTGTTAACAGATAATAATTTCAGACAATTTTAGTGTATAGAAATATTGATAATAGCGAATTATTCTTTCTAATATGTCGGCAAATACACGCATGTTACGGTGTTTCTGACCGTTCTTTGCCAAGAACAACACTTTTCCCAAGGCTTTTAAATGGTAATTATCATTCACAGCTTTTCTCAAACATTTTAATCAAAAACGACATAAATAAATTACATAAATATTAAGAATAGTCTAGTTTAAAACAACACCATTTCTTTTAAATAAAACCTTTTACAAAGATTCCTTTATAATAGTATGATAATATGACATCATAGTATGACATATATGACATCATAAATGCATAGTATGGCATTGTATAACCATAGTCAATCGAGACATGGTCTGGAAACTCAGCTAAAGTCTTTGGTCTATCTTTTTGTTCACCTTTATGCATTTTTGTGCACGGTGTACAGTCACTGAACACATTGTATTTTAGTATAATGAACGAATTGTCCAATAGCAACGTTTCAGTTCAATCACCCAACCGTGCTATTTAAATATTAATAAACCTAAAACAAAGGATGTGCACGGTGTAAGGTACGGTTCAACATAAAATCACAGCTCATTATAGGCGCTTTGAAGTTTGCTGAGTTTCCAGACCATATATCTCGATTGACTGTGGTATAACATAGTATGATGTAATATAACATCAGTATGATGACATAATATGACATCACAGTATGATGACATCATAATATGACATTGTAGTATGACATCATATGTCATCATAATCATTAAAACACAATTGCCAAAAATTAAGAGGCTAATGGCCAATGATAACGTTCTCTTGTTTGGTGTTACACCATTGTAAGTTTTTCAAGATTTTTTTTGGCTGCTTTATTGAAAGGATCCAGCGTAAGGACATAGTTGTAGTACACCTTGGCAACATCAAGGTTTCTCTAAAAAATTAATAAAGATTTTTCGAAGTGTAAAGTAGATAGAAGATAGATAGAAAAACTTTATTTAAAGTGCCTATGAAGTGAAAATTATTATTGTCTTAAATGAAAGAACCCTTAAAACTACAACGTAACGTCTTTTGCAGATCTTCGTTTCCGTGCTTCGTTGTTGAGATATTTCAGTTTCTTTGATATGCAAATTAAACACTTTGACATCACACATGTATAATTAGTTATCGGAGAAAGTTCTATATCTTTGCTATTATCAAACGAAATCACTTCGAAGCCGATCCTGTGTGTCTATTTCACATACAGCATTAGACATACAGATTTTTAATTGATTTTGTTTGATAATAGCAAAGATACCGAACCTTCTCCGATAACTCATTATACACGTGTGATGTCAAAGTGTTAATTTGCATATCAAAAAAATTGAAATATCTCAACAATGAGGCACGGAAACGAAGATCTGCAAAAGATGTTACTTTGTCGTTTTGAGAGTTCTTTCATTTAAGACAATACAGTAATAATTTTCACTTCATGGGCACTTTAAACACTCTGACCCCATCAACCGAAGCTGATTTCCACGAGGGGCATGTACAAAAGAAGTAATAATAAAGATATATATAGAATTTAAAAGCTATTTTCAAAAATATATAAGATAAATTATATAGTATTAAATGAACTAACTTAATTAACTAGTATAGTAATCTATTTACAGGTACATCTATAATTGCATTAGTTATCAATGTGAGTGGCAATTTTCTTTCAAAAAGAAGAAAGTGATTTGCTTTCTCTAATTTCTTTTAAAATATGAAAGCAAAAATGAGGTTAATGATTTCTGTTACCAGAACATGATGGACTGCTCCAAGATTTAAATACACATCAGTAAATGTAGGATCCAGTTTTATTGCCACTTTGTAAACCTAGAAACAAAATAACATTGTTAAAATTTAAGTTAGTTGAGCCAGTAATCTACACTCGAATTTTCCTTCACCCAAAATCCTTAGAACATGCTATGTAATCGAGTGAAATGCCCAATATTACTTATAATATACCCAATTCTCTCCTGGCATTACCACCTCATTATATATACAGAACTCACGATCAGGCTCTCGGCAACGCCCTCCATGGCTCAGTGGTCAGAGCATTGCACTAGAATCGCAAGGTCATGGGTTCAATTCCTGCCAGAAGGCCTGTGTAGTTGCATTTTTTGCAACTGGTCCTGGTTTGGTCTTAAAATGTATATACTGTATTCTACACTCGAATTTTCCTTCACCAAAAATTATTAGAACATACAGAGATAGTGGTTTGGTAACTTTGGTTGTGAGGGGAAGAAATTACATGAATTAATTAAGCAAACTTTTACCTTGATTTTCTCTTAAAATAATGATTGGTTTCAGATACAATATCATACACTCCAAAGAGTGTTTCATCAGGATATCCAAACGCCTCGAAGTTGGTTAAAACACTTGGCTAGTACCTTATTCTTCAACCTCATTTCTCAGTGTTTGGATAATCCTGATGAAACGCTCCTTTCCATCATTTATACATCAAACAGTGATTACTTTAATTGCTTCTTGATATTCCCCCAGATCTTTCAAAATATTGCCCTTTTCGTAATGGAAATAACATTCATTGAAAATAGTCAATGCATTCTCAGTAGCTTCAAGAGCCTGTCACAAAAGAATGAAATGAAATGGTTTACATACATATGTGTGAATACAATGTAATAGTCAGATCACCAACTCCCTTCAAGAGCAACTGGTCCTGGTTTGGTGTTGCCAAATTCATTAATAATTCATGGTGAAAATTCAAAAGAAATTAATGTTTAATCAATATCTGTAAATTGCATACAGATTCGTCCAGATTTACATAAACTTGTTCCTCAATTTACTTAGCTAAAATCACCCCAACTTGAAAAATAGTTTGAAAACATGGCTATTTAGATGCATCCATTTGATAAGTACAATAAAGCATTCGCAGCCTTACAGCTCGCTTGCAGCTCACCTTGTAAATCAGATACAGATCGCTGCTCATGCTTTATCTATACTTACTTCTGTTAAGTATTCCATGTCATGAAGTATGGCAATGATGTCCTTGTTCAGCTGAACAGAATTTGGTCTAGTTTTTAAACAGCGTTGAAGAACTTGAAAAGCCTTGTCTTTGTGACCTAGGGACTTTAATAAAACACCCTAAAATATAGAGAATATTTCCATGTATGAGTTTGGATGGTGGTGGGGTGGTGGTGGTTGGTGATAATGATAGTGGTAGTGGGTGGTGGTAATGATGATGGTGGTGATGACAATTATGATGGTGATATCATAATCAGATGATGGTGATGATGATACAATGATGGTGGTGTTGATGGTGATGATGGTGTTGGTGATGATGATGGTAACGATGGTGGTGGTGATGGTAATGATGGTGGTGGTGATGGTAATGATGGTGGTAGTGATGGTGTTGGTGATGATGATGGTAGTGGTGGTGATGGTGGTGGTGGTGATGGTGGTGGTGGTGATGGTAATGATGATGATAGTAATGATGGTGGCAGTGATGGTGATGATGGTGTTGGTGATGATGATGGTAACGATGGTGGTGGTGATGGTAATGATGGTGGTGGTGATGGTAATGATGGTGGTAGTGATGGTGTTGGTGATGATGATGGTAGTGGTGGTGATGGTGGTGGTGGTGATGGTGGTGGTGGTGATGGTAATGATGGTGGTGATGGTGTTGGTGATGATGATGGTGGTGATGGTAATAATAGTGGTGGTGATGATGGTGTTGGTGGTGATGATGGTGTTGGTGATGATGATGGTGATGGTAATGATGGTGGTGGTGATGGTGATGATGGTGTTGGTGATGATGATGATGATAGTAATGATGGTGGCAGTGATGGTGATGATGGTGATGATGGTGTTGGTGATGGTGATGATGGTGTTGGTGATGGTAATGATGGTGGTGGTGATGGTGGTGGTGATGGTAATGATGGTGGTAGTGATGGTGTTGGTGATGATGATGGTAGTGGTGGTGATGATGGTGTTGGTGATGGTGGTGATGGTAATGATAGTGGTGGTGATGGTGATGGTGATGATGGTGGTCATGATGGTGATTGTAATGATGATGGTAATGATGATGGTAATGATGATGGTGGTGATGGTGTTGGTGATGATGATGATGGTGGTGATGGTAATGATAGTGGTGGTGATGGTGATGGTGATGATGGTGTTGGTGATGGTGATGATGGTGTTGGTGATGATGGTGTTGGTGATGATGGTGTTGGTGATGATGGTGTTGGTGATGATGGTGTTGGTGATGATGGTGGTGGTGATGGTGATGGTAATGATGATGGGAATGATGATGGTGGTGGTGATAATAATCTTAGGGCTCACAACCATTTTCTAATCAGTTTTCAAACTTGACAAAAAACATCTGTTCCATTCTTACATAGTTGTACATAGTATCTGTCATTGTGGGGTCTAACTTGATAGCATCGTGCCAGACTTTCTCAGCCTCAGAAAAACGATTTAACTTGTAATACAAAATACCAAGTTCATGTAAGATAGCAGGGTCTTTGGTTTCTTCAAAAAATCTAGAAAAGTGGTTAGTCAAAATTTTAAATGAATTAATGTTGGAGTGTTTGAACAAATACAGATTGTAGGGTGTTAGTATAGCAGCATATTTTTCTGTTTTCTGTACCTTTTGAGATAAATTTCTGCAGCTTGGTACTTTCCCAAGGCTTGTAATACCTGAACTTTGTTTATAACTGGGAATGAATATTTTGGTGCTAAGATGGCTGCCCTGTCATAATAGAACAACGCTTCACGAAATCGTCCTATGAATACAGAAGAATCAAGAAAACATACCAAGTGAACACATCTTTATTTGAATAAGATAGCTGGAATGAGTCCACGAAAATAATCTCTGCAGCCCATTCTCTCCGGGCATTACCACCTTCATATATATATAGAACTCATGATCAAGCTCTCGGCAATGGCCTCTGTGGCTCAGTGGTCAGAGCATTGCACTAGAATCGCAAGGTTGTGGGTTCAATTCCTGCCAGAAGGCCTGTGTAGTTGCATTTTTCGCAACTGGTCCCTGTTTGGTCTTAAAATGTATATATTCTACACTCAAATTTTCCTTCACCTAAAATCCCTAAAACAAAGATATATTTGAGGTTACCATTTCTGGCAAGAAACATTCCATAGTTATTATACAATGTGGCATCATCTGGTTTCTTCATCAAACTTTGCTTGTAAAGTTCATCTGCTTTAATAATATGCCCTTGTTTGCTTAGAACATCAGCTAAAATCATCAGTGTACTACCAGGTTGCTCATTTTGTCTGGAAAATAAGAAAAATTGGAGATTACTGAGCTAAATTGTAATACTGTTACAATTGTCGGTGTTGGTGATGGTAGTGTTGGTGATGTTGGTGTAGTGCCAAGTGGTGATGGTGGTGCCAGGTGGTGATGGTGGTGCCAGGTGGTGATGGTGGTGGTGCCAGGTGATGGTGGTGGTGAAGTTGGTGGTGTTTGTGATGGTGGTGATGATGGTGTTGGTGATGGTGGTGCCAGGTGGTGTTGGTGATGGTAGGGCCAAGTGGTGATGGTGGTGCCAGGTGGTGATGGTGCCAGGTGGTGATGGTGGTGGTGCCAGGTGGTGATGGTGGTGGTGCCAAGTGGTGATGGTGGTGCCAGGTGGTGATGGTGGTGCCAGGTGGTGGTAGTGATGGTGCCAGGTGGTGATGGTGGTGGTGCCAGGTGATGGTGGTGGTGCCAGGTGATGGTGGTGGTGAAGTTGGTGGTGTTTGTGATGGTGGTGTTTGTGATGGTGGTGTTTGTGATGGTGGTGGTGATGATGGTGGTGGTGTTGATGTTGCTGTTGGTGGTGGTGTTTTTTCCTGTTGTCACATGGTGTACCTCAATGATTCTCTAAGATATTTTTCACTTTCATCCAGTCTATTCAGCATACTTAAAAAAAGAATACCAAAGCTTAAAGTTGATGTACTTTACAGAAGTAAAGCAAACAAACTTAATGTACCTCAAGAGAGCTCCTAGATTGAGAAGAGCATTGGCATGATGAGGGTCGTATTTCAGAGCCAGCTTGAAATGTTTTATGGCTTCCTAAAAATTAAATAAAGTTTAAGCTAGACAAGCTACCTGAAGGTTTAGTGAACATTTTGAGTTGTCTTTCAGTCAGACAATTCATCCAATAATTACCTACCTACCTACCTACCTACCTACCTACCTACCTACCTACCTACCTACCTACCTACCTACCTTCCTTCCTAACCTACCTACCTACCTACCTACCTACCTACCTTCCTTCCTAACCTACCTACCTTCCTAACCTACCTACCTACCTACCTACCTACCTACCTACCTTACTTACCTACCTACCTACCTACCTACCTACCTACCTACCTACCTACCTACCTACCTACCTACCTACCTACCTACCTACCTACCTGCCTACCTACTGTACCTACCTACCTACCTACCTACCTACCTACCTACCTACCTACCTTCCTTCCTTCCTTCCTTCCTTCCTTCCTTCCTTCCTTCCTTCCTTCCTTCCTTCCTTCCTTCCAGCCTTCCAGCCTTCCAGCCTTCCAGCCTTCCAGCCTTCCAGCCTTCCAGCCTTCCAGCCAGCCTTCCTTCCTTCCTTCCTTCCTTCCTTCCTTCCTTCCTTCCTTCCTTCCTTCCTTCCTTCCTTCCTTCCTTCCTTCCTTCCTTCCTTCCTTCCTTCCTTCCTTCCTTCAGTCACCTCTGAATCTTCAAGAAGAGTGCCAAGATTATTATGAGAACTTGCATGACCTGGAGCCAATCTAACAAAGACGTTCTATAATTAGCTTTGAAGGATTACAACTGAAAATAACAATATTAAATATATCTCAACTCTTTTATATCTGATGTTTTGAGGACATCTTGGACAAGGAGTAACTGTAATGATTCTTACTTGAGAGAAATCTGATAATGATGAATTGCTTCAGCATTTCTTTTCACATCTTTCAAATAATTGGCATAATTGAAATGAACTTTTGCATTCTGAGGCTGTGAATGAACACCAGATCTGGCAGCAGATAATTTGTAAATTTATTCATTCACTTTGCTTGCTTGCTTCCTTCCTTCCTCCTTCACTCCCTCACTCACACACTTCTTCCCTTCACTCCCTCCCTCCCTCATTCCCTCCTTCACTCCCTCCCTCCTTCATTCAGTCCATCCTTCCCTCCCTCCTTCACTCCCTAGCTCCCTCCTTCCTTCACTCCCTCCCTACTGCACTCCCTCCTTCCTTCCCTACCTCCCTCCTTCACTCCCTCCTTCCTTCACTCCCTCCCTCCTTCACTCCCTCCTTCCTTCACTCCCTCCCTCCTTCACTCCCTCCTTCCTTCACTCCCTCCCTCCCTCCTTCCTTCACTCCCTCCTTCACTCACTCCCTCCTTCACTCCCTCCCTCCTTCACTCCCTCCCTCCTTCACTCCCTCCTTCCTTCCCTACCTCCCTCCTTCACTCCCTCCTTCCTTCACTCCCTCCTTCCTTCACTCCCTCCTTCACTCCCTCCCTCCTTCACTCCCTCCTTCACTCCCTCCCTCCTTCACTCCCTCCCTCCTTCACTCCCTCCTTCCTTCACTCTCTCCCTCCCTCCTTCCCTCCCTCCTTCCTTCACTCCCTCCCTCCCTCCCTCCTTCACTCCCTCCCTCCTTCCTTCACTCCTTCCCTCCTTCCTTCACTCCCTCCCTCCTTCCTTCCTTCACTCCCTCCCTCCTTCCTTCACTCCCTCCCTCCTTCCTTCACTCCCTCCCTCCTTCCTTCACTCCCTCCCTCCTTCCTTCACTCACTCCCTCCTTCCTTCACTCACTCCCTCCTTCCTTCACTCTCTCTCTCCTTCACTCCCTCCCTCCTTCACTCCTACCTGAACAATGTTTCCCTGGTCTGCCAGACAGTACTTTGCTGCCATGTTTTCCATGAAAAGAGACACACCATCAGTAAAAAAATAATGGTTGTCACTTTGAACCTAGTTGTCTTTGTGCAAACAACCATCTCCTGATCCCTACCACTGATGGATACTCCAGCTAGCTTCGCAAAACCAAAGTTGATTACAACACAATAACCTAGACTAAAAAAAACAACTTAAATCAACATTTTATTTTAAGTTAAACTTTCGCTGTCCAGAGAAGGTCTTCGTACCTTGGTATGTAAAGAATTCTCTCTGCAATAACAAAACCAACTGGGAATAAAATATTGCTCGCAGGAAGAAAAGGAATCGTAAGAAACAAAAGACCAGTGAGAAGAATTTTTCTCTCTTGCTTCTAACAAAAAAGATTGGCAAGAGTTTGTAAGGAATCTAGTAGTTTCAGATAAACAACAGTTGTATTAATTATAGGGATTGATTGATTGATCAATAGGTTGACTGACTGACTGAATGATTGACTGACTGACTGACCAACTAACGTTAGTGACGTTAATTTAATTTATTTTTAATTGTATTTAGTAATAATTTTGTAAATTTCTCTTCAGAATTGCAGGCAATAAATAGAACTGGCTGGCTGGCTGGCTGGCTGGCTGGCTGGCTGGCTCGCTCGCTCGCTCGCTCACTCACTCACTCACCAATTGACTGCACTGCACTGTACTGACTGACAAACACAGACACTGACCAACTGACTGACTGACCGACTGACCAACTGACCGACTGACCGACTGACCAACTGACCGACCGACTGACCGACCAACCGACCAACCGACCGACTGACCGACTGACCGACCGACTGACCGACCGACCGACCGACCGACCGACCGACCGACTGACCGACTGACCGACTGACTGACTGACTGACTAACTGACTAACTGACCAATTGACTGCACTGCACTGTCCTGACTGACAAACACAGACACTGACCAACTGACTGACAGACTGACTGACTGATTGATGGACCAACTGATTGACAGACAGAATGACTGACCAACCAACTGACTGACCAACCAACTGACCAACCAACTGTATACAGTACATTTACCAATGAATAAAATATTATACTTACTGTCAAAATAGAAGTGATGAGAGAAAGAACAAACAGACCAAGGAGGATAGAAAAGAAAATTATTGTTGCCAAGTTACGAAGATCAAATAAGCTTTCAACCAATGGAATGCTGCCCATCTGCCAGTCATAACACAATGTCAGAGGGACCAGTAATAACCAAGCATTAACAAAGCATAGGTAAGTGTAAGTGAGGAACCTTGTGAGGCAAGAATCAGAGTGGGAGGCTGGATTTTCATCTGCTGAAAACTGTGGAAGTTTACCATTTTGTAAGATTATGCGAAAGTATAGAAGGAATATAACCTATAATGGTGTAAACAATAGCATAAGTTACATTGAATAAGATATGATATTACACCATAAACTGAGATTGTATTGTGGTGTGTTGTATAGATTTATATCATTATACAGAATAATAACTCACCACCAATGTTAAAATCATTATTCTTATCAACAACATGCTGTCCATCTTAGGTGACTTTCTTTTTGCTGACCTGTTAAAACTAAACAATACTAAGATGATTATGTCTGTATTAATGCACATTAACTCATTCGTGCTGGAACCAGCCAAAAACAATCCCTTTATTGTTTTACTCTGTCTAATGCCAGATGATTTTATTCATCAAAGAGAGAACCCTCAGACATCCCAGGCAGAAATGGGTTACAAGTGATTAACCCATTCCTGCCTGAGCTGGCTGAAAATGGTCTCTTTATTGTTTTACTCTAATACCACTATGAGATGATTTTACTCATCAAAGAGAGAACCCTCAGACATCCTAGGAAGCAATGAGTTAACAAGTGATTAACCCATTCCTGCCTGAGCTGGTCAAAAATGGTTCCTTTATTGTTTTACTCTGTCTAACACCAGATGATTTTACTCATCAAAGAGAGAACCCTCAGACATCCTAGGCAGAAATGAGTTAACAAGTGATTAACTCGTTCCTGCCTGAACTAGCTGAAAATGGTCCCTATTATTGTACTCTGTCTAATGCCAGATCTATGATTTTATACACCAAAGCTGGCAAAATGCTCAGGCATCCTATAGGCAGCAATGGTTTGTCTTAGTTAGAAACTGAACATTCATTTTGTTTAATTTCTTTAAATACATCAAAGTCCACCAAATCACTTATAGCTACTGATGTGGTACCTCAGATGCCATTGTGCATTGACCATGATATCGTACAGTACACAAACACCAAACACAGTTATTCCATTTTCCTTGGCTAGCATCGCTGCAGCACCAAGAAGAATACAGACCATCAGATACTTGCAATGTGATCTGAGAGACTTGGATACACATGCCTAAAGAAAACAATAAAAATTAATTACAATCAAAAAGGTAGCAGTGTCCAGGGAGCTCCTGCTAGCACACAAAATTCAATTTTTTGTTGTGTTTAAAACATTTTAGTTTGTACATGTACTGGCAATCACTCACTTTGTTTTCATTTTTGTCAACCAGTTTTTGTGTTGAACATTCAATGCAACTAAAACCAACAGAAAGAATACGTCAGCATTGAATTACATAGTGAATTATCTGCCCAATGATCTTGTAATGTTACTGTAACTACAACATGTAATGCTTTGAGTGTAGAGCCGTCTCCTTTCAATGAGGCATTAGTCTGTTGAGCTTTGTATGTGAGGAAGGTTGTTATAATGGTTGACATCCATTGTACTACAAAAGGTTTGCTTTGGGCAGCTTCTCAGCCAATCAAAATGAAACAATGAATACAACTTACTTTGCATAAGATTTGAAAGCAAGAAGAAACAAGAGACACGCTAGTATATCTGCTCTCCCCACAACACCATTCACCTAAAGTAATTTAGAAATTTTAGTTGTATATTCATATATTCCAATCATTCCTAATTTCTTCATCCTATTCACATTGTCCTCTTCATTCATTTCTTCATTCTTCTTTCCTACATTTCCTTCCCTATTATTCATGAATCCATCTATCCACTCCCTTCAATCATCCACTCCCTTCATCCACTTCATCTATCCATCCACTCAATCCATCTGTTTATTTATCCACTCCCTCCATCCACCCACTTCATCTATCCACTTCATCCATCCACCCACTTCATCCATCCACTGCATTCATGCATCCACTCCCTTCATCCATCCATCCACTCCTTTCATCATCCACTTCATCCATCCACTTCATTCATCCACCTCATCCATATCCACTTCATCCATCCATCCACTTCATCCATCCATCCACTTCATCCATCCATCCACTCCTTTCATCATCCACTTCATCCATCCATCCACTCATTTCATCATCCACTTCATCCATCCATCCATCCACCCACTCATTTCATCATCCACTTCATCCATCCATCCACTCATTTCATCATCCACTTCATCCATCCATCCACTCCTTTCATCATCCACTTCATCCATCCATCCACTCATTTCATCATCCACTTCATCCATCCACTCATTTCATCATCCACTTCATCCATCCATCCACTCCTTTCATCATCCACTTCATCCATCCATCCATCCATCCATCCACTCCTTTCATCATCCACTTCATCCATCCATCCACTCCTTTCATCATCCACTTCATCCATCCATCCACTCCTTTCATCATCCACTTCATCCATCCATCCACTCCTTTCATCATCCACTTCATCCATCCATCCACTCATTTCATCATCCACTTCATCCATCCATCCACTCATTTCATCATCCACTTCATCCATCCATCCACTCCTTTCATCATCCACTTCATCCATCCATCCACTCATTTCATCATCCACTTCATCCATCCATCCACTCCTTTCATCATCCACTTCATCCATCCATCCACTCCTTTCATCATCCACTTCATCCATCCATCCACTCCTTTCATCATCCACTCCATCCACCCACTCCTTTCATCATCCACTTCATCCATCCATCCACTCCTTTCATCATCCACTCCATCCACCCACTCCTTTCATCATCCACTTCATCCATCCATCCACTCCTTTCATCATCCACTTCATCCATCCATCCACTCCTTTCATCATCCACTCCATCCATCCACTCCTTTCATCATCCACTTCATCCATCCATCCACTCCTTTCATCATCCACTTCATCCATCCATCCACTCCTTTCATCATCCACTTCATCCATCCATCCACTCCTTTCATCATCCACTCCATCCATCCACTCCTTTCATCATCCACTTCATCCATCCATCCATCCATCCACTCCTTTCATCATCCACTTCATCCATCCATCCACTCCTTTCATCATCCACTTCATCCATCCATCCACTCCTTTCATCATCCACTCCATCCATCCACTCCTTTCATCATCCACTTCATCCATCCATCCACTCCTTTCATCCACTTCATCCATCTACCCACTCCTTTCATCATCCACTTCATCCATCCATCCACTCCTTTCATCATCCACTTCATCCATCCATCCACTCCTTTCATCATCCACTCCTTTCATCCACTTCATCCATCTACCCACTCCTTTCATCATCCAATTCATCTATCCACCCACTCCTTTCATCATCCACTTCATCCATCCACCCACCTCTTTCATCATCCACATCATCCATCCACTTCATCCATCCACCCACTCCTTTCATCATCCACATCATCCATCCACTTCATCCATCCATCCACCCACTCCTTTCATCATCCACTTCATCCATCCACTGCATTCATGCATCCATCCATCCACTCCTTTCACTTCATCCATCCATCCGCTACATTCATCATCCACTTCATCCATCCATCCATCCACTCCTTTCATCATCCACTTCATCCACTCCTTTCATCATCCACTTCATCCACTCCATCCTTCCATGCACTCCTTTCATCATCCATTCATCCACTCCCTTCATCCATCCTTCATCCACTCCATCATCCATCCACTCCCTTTATCCATCCACTCCATTTATCCACTCCTTTCATCATCCATTCCTTTCATCATCCATTCATCCATCCACTCCATTCATTCATTCATTCATTCATTCATTCATTCATTCATTCATTCATTCATTCATTCATTCATTCTTGTGTTCATTGATTCATTCAATGAGTTGCTCACTTCTTGATCCAATAACTAACATCGCTCACTTATGAATTCATTCATTGAATAACTCATCATTAAATATTAATCATTACTTTGTTCTGTATATAATTTGTTTGTTTTTCCAAATACTTACCGCTTCACTATGAATAGGATGAACAGCAAACAATAAACCATTCATAAAACTGAACACCTTGGAACAACTTAAAATAGTTTCACACAGACGAACAAACAACAAACTGACAAGAATATGAAGTAAAACATTAACTAAACGATATCCAAATGGCCTCAAGCCATGAAGAAGGAATTGAGCGCGAAAACTTAAAATAGAAAGTGGTCGAAATGACTTATGACTGAATGAATTCTCGATCGCTTCTCCCCAGTAATCATGAGAGAACAAGTCCATGATTGGAGTCTCTGGTTTGATGTCTGCGTTGTATTTAATAGCAAAGATATCATCGTGCACAAGATCACCAAATAATGTCTTTATGTAACAGCTGGACGCAGCTGCAACCACAAACATATACAAAACACACTGCATTGTTTTTGACGTTTCTTGAACGGCTTTTGGAGGATCTGTTTTATCAGTCTTCGCAGGCACAGGTAGTAGTCTTGTTTTGTTTCCATTTCGTTTTAGTTTTGCGTTTTTTTGGCAGGAATTAATGAACGATCCTTGACCTCTTCTCGATACGGCCATTTGATGCCGGACAAACTGTAAACAAAGAGATGAACTAAATTCAATACACCAGAGCGCGATTACGACAGCCGACACACTCCGATAATACAGCGACAATTTACGAATTAGAAAAACGGCTTCTACATGAATAAATTAAAAATGAAATTCACGAATTTTAGATAAAATAACAGAATATACATTATTTATCACTTGGACGTTGGTGAAGTTTGAAATATCTCTGTATTTTAAGAAAATTAAACTCAATACTCCAGCATGGGATTACGACAGATACCGAGACATTCCGACAGTACAGCGACATGTTACGAAGTAGTTAGACAGTGAACTGCTGAGATTTTTGAGAACGAAATACTGACGTTTTAAGCCAAAGTTCTTCATCAGAGTAAATCATGGAGTAATATAAAAGTAGAGTGTTGTGTAGGCAGTGTGTTACGATGTATAGAAAATCTTAAAGATGGTAAACTGTTGAGATTTTAGAGAACGAAATACTGACATTTTAAGCCAAAGTCCTTCATCAGAGTAAATCATGGAGTAATATAAAAGTAGAGTGTTGTGTAGGCAGTGTGTTACGATGTATAGAAAATCTTAAAGATGGTAAACTGTTGAGATTTTAGAGAACGAAATACTGACGCTTTAAGCCAAAGTCCTTCATCAGAGTAAATTATGGAGTAATATAAAAGTAGAGTGTTGTGTAGGCAGTGTGTTACGATGTATAGAAAATCTTAAAGATGGTAAACTGTTGAGATTTTAGAGAACGAAATACTGACGTTTTAAGCCAAAGTCCTTCATCAGAGTAAATCATGGAGTAATATAAAAGTAGAGTGTTGTGTAGGCAGTGTGTTATGATGTATAGAAAATCTTAAAGATGGTAAACTGTTGAGATTTTAGAGAACGAAATACTGACGTTTTAAGTCAAAGTCCTTCATCAGAGTAAATCATGGAGTAATATAAAAGTAGAGTGTTGTGTAGGCAGTGTGTTACGACGTATAGAAAATCTTAAAGATGGTAAACTGTTGAGATTTTAGAGAACGAAATACTGACGTTTTAAGTCAAAGTCCTTCGTCAAAGTAAATCATGGAGTAATATAAAAGTAGAGTGCTGTGTAGGCAGTGTGTTACGATGTATAGAAAATCTTAAAGATGGTGAACTGTTGAGATTTTAGAGAACGAAATACTGACGTTTTAAGTCAAAGTCCTTCATCAGAGTAAATCATGGAGTAATATAAAAGTAGAGTGTTGTGTAGGCAGTGTGTTATGATGTATAGAAAATCTTAAAGATGGTGAACTGTTGAGATTTTAGAGAACGAAATACTGACGTTTTAAGCCAAAGTCCTTCATCAGAGTAAATCATGGAGTAATATAAAAGTAGAGTGTTGTGTAGGCAGTGTGTTACGATGTATTGAAATATCTTAAAGATGGTGAACTGTTGAGATTTTAGAGAACGAAATACTGACGTTTTAAGCCAAAGTCCTTCATCAGAGTAAATCATGGAGTAATATAAAAGTAGAGTGTTGTGTAGGCAGTGTGTTACGATGTATAGAAAATCTTAAAGATGGTGAACTACTGGAACGTTTAGAGAAAAAGCAAAAAATGCTCAATGACAATATTTTGTGGATTTCTTTACTGTATTTCAATTTATCAGATTCTATCTATCCTACATTTTTCTAACTAATGATTTGATTGAGTGCTATTACAAACAGAACTGTTTAAGAAAGCTAAAATCAACACCATTGTCAAACGTTGTGCGCATGCACCCACGCACTTGAAGTCGTGCGCAACCCAAAATATTTTTGGAGCGAGTTGACTTTTAGGCCAGGATGGCCTTAATGTTCATCTAACTCAGTCTTCCTTCCCTAGCTCTGGTAGTTGCTATGGTTATAAATCGATCTACGCATGCGCAAACGTTTGACAGTGGTTTCATCTAGATCAATTAAGAAAAAAGAAAAAACCTCGTTCAATGTTCAATGTTTTGCCCAAAGGAAAACTAATATGTATCCGAAATTTCTCCAACTAAGCAAAAATTTGAATGTATCTAAAATTTCGTTTTTTTAATTTCATGAATTCTTTATGGCAAGATCATTCCTATAATGCCTTGCGGGTGTCTTACTCGTTTCCAGTCTCTTTAGTACTCCCACAGAGTGCTCTTATCGATGACGTCACCGTTTGCGGTGAAGGCGCCGTTGCTTTCTCCCTTGAGGTACTTGGTGTTGTCTGCCTTGATACACATTTTCGTGTGTTCCCGGAACTCGAGATAGAACGTCGCGGCGTCGTCGGAAGTGCCCGTCATGTTGACGTTGAGATCGCCATCGATTTGCGCAAACTTCTCGTTTCTTCCTTGGATTTTATATTTCCCATCGGCGAAGTGGAGCTTGAGGACATCGTAGGAGGATCGGTTGCACTCGAGGCGTCCCGACGGACCTTTGGCGCCGACGAAGCCATGCTCACCGCGCAGGATCAAGAGGGGCCTGTTGATGAGTTGAAGAAGGAACTTCTCTTTGTCTCCAACGCTGTCAGCTGTAGGAGCAAGCTTGCCATTGGGTTTAATGGTGACGTATTTACCACTGGTTGCCTGGAAACTAACATGAGCTCCGTGCCACTCCAAACCAAAGAACGCGGCGTCGACGCGAGTATCAGACGAGGCTTGGATATCACCATTTGAGACCCAGTACTCTCTTGTGTTAGCGCGCATACACACTTTGCCAGGCTTCTTCGGATCAAACTCCATCTGGAAGATTTCTTTATCAGTGATGTCAAATCGTTGATTGGCAGTGACTTCGTTTCCTACAGGAAACAGATAAGAGCGGAATGATTAAAAAACACCAGGAAATTTAAATTACGATTATTATCTACCGTTATTATTAGGGCGGCGAGTTCCCCGGCTAGCCGAGTTACTCGGTAATTTTGTCGGTATTCCGCTAATTTCCGCGGCACCTGGCGACGGTGGCGTAGCCAGGGGGGGGGGAGCTGTCGGAGCCGCGGCTCCCCCCTTTAGATATAAAACAACAGACATGTAACTACAAAACTGATGCAATATGAATTATGTCAGGAAATAAACTGTAAACAGTGTATTCAATCTACTGAGTGTGTATGCATTTTGAGTATCTATGTGACATTTGCCGTGTTTTGAGTATTTTATATGACGTTTTTTAACCTTTAGGGTCTGTAAAATCTTCCTCCAAAAGCCAGGAAATGGCATTTCAGCGACTCTCGATTTCAAAATTTCCCGGGGGAGCATGCCTCTGGACCCCCTAAAATCTTATTCTGATTTCGGCTCCCCCCTTTCAAAATCCTGGCTGCGTCCCTGCCTGGCGAGTTCCCTGTCGGTAGAACAAACACCGTTTTTCCCACCGCAGTATTTATATGAGACAGACGAGTAACTCGACACTGGCTGTCGCGATTTCGGCAAAGCGGGATAAACATTTCCTCATATAAACACTTTTCCCCGGGTGACTCGGCACAGCAGGATGAATTTTCTATATTCGTTGTGGCAAACCGGTCACCCATCCAAGTACTAACCCCACCCGACCGGGCTTAACTTCGGTGATCAGACGAGAACCGGTGCTTTCCCGGTGGTATGGTCGAAGACATACGAGGAGGTGAAAATATCGTTTTTATAGCAGTTGGTCGGCGTTGTGGCACGAGAGGTCGACGAGGAACATAAGAACGGTGAAATCGAATGTTCGACGAAGTTGTGTGCTCGCGTTGGACGAGTAACTCGGCTGACCGTATAAACAGCCATCGAAATATAGTAACTAGGTTAGATATACTACCGAAACAGAGAACGTAGGAGTCTAACGTTTCGAGCGAAGGGCCTTCGTCAGAGAGAGAGACGTAATATAAGTTTGCCGTTTTGTTTACACTCTTTACGTTTCTCTCTGACGAAGGGCCTTCGCTCGAAACGTTAGACTCCTTACGTTCTCCGTTTCGGCAGTATATCTAACCTTACTATATTCCGATTGTTGTCTCAACACTTTGCTACAGGACTTTCCTCGACGTCTCTCTTTGATGAGTAAAATCGTCTTAATGACAACGATGTTCAAAAAAAGTCGTTTGTGTCTTAAGGAGTATCTATAATCGACATTGAAAGCCAGTAATAATTTGTACAACTTTATTGAAACTTTACTGAAAACACGACGTAGGGTCAACTAGTGAGGAAAGATTGCAGATTATCACTCATGATGTTGGCATTCAGAGACTGCATATACAACAATGAGAATGAAAGGACTAAAATTGATTGGAAAGATAAGATAATTAAATATTGGACGTTATTTCCGTATTTAAAATTAGAGAATGTTTAAAATTGGAGAATGCTTTGTGAGTTTGAACACACACGGACAATAGAACGCTCCGTGGATCCAGATACTCCCACCACATACAACAAAGTTTTCCAGTTTTCAAAATTAATTAAAATCGCTACATCCTCCAATCAATCCTGGCCAAAATTTGGCCCGAAATAACCACAAAAATGTTACTTGCAAGAATGGAAGTGGCTTCCCGTCGTGTTCTACAGCTAGCTTGTAAAATGCGTCTGGACACAGCTTGCATTCTAGGCGTTCCATTGTCCATCCACACACGTCACAAAACAATAAAACCACCTGGAACTTTCTACTGCGCATGATTGGAAACTTTATTTACTCAAGACTTGAAAATGGAAAATACTTTAAGCTGTGAAAACCTCTGGCTTCTACTAACGTCCATCCTATGAATCCACGCTCACTCTTGCGTTAGATAATCCATGATGCTCTCATAGATTTGAAATGACTTTCTAAGGCAAGAATTGCTTACGATTACCCGTTGTCATCAATCGAAATCTCAAGATTCTGAAAGACTGAATTACAAAAATCGGGCCTCAAACAATGTTATATAAGCCGTATTGGACTAACTTACTATGCTCGGAACTACGTCGACTTTCTCAAAGTCCTTTTCAAACATCGCTGACATGCACCTTTTAGCAAACCATATAGGGTTATGCAGTGCATGGAACCCCGCATCTTGAACCCCAAGGGAAGTAGCTAATACAGTGGAACCCCGCTATCTTGACCCTCAAGGAACTGAAGGAAGCGGCAAAACAGTGAAGAAATATGTTGAAGCGAAATCAGCTCTTGTTCGAAATAGCGAGGTTTTCGAGATAACAGAGTTCGAAATAACGATTGTTTATACTCACACTTCACGCTGAAAACTTGGCGCGGTATAGGTTTGGACTTGTTTGATTAAATCTCTTCCGAATCCGAGATAACCGAGATAAGAGAATTATAATGTGTCCGTCAAACATCGGGTGCGCTAGGTTTCTGAATTGGCAACAGACAATGAAACAACGTAACGACGTGAAGCGACTTTTCAATTAATGAGAAATTTAGAAATATTGCATGATTGAGATCATGTTTCCATTCAGCGTGTTTACCTTAAAAACCTTGTGACATTGAATAATCGAAGAGAAAATTGGCTTTGTTAGATTTCTAGTGTAAATTATAGATGAGAATAAGTGATACTGAATATTAATAATGAAACATTCGTAATTTGAAAGAAAGAAAAAAAATTCATTTGAAAATTAGTAAAAGCTGAGTGACAAGGAAACTATAAAAGAATCTCTTATTACTTGCATATAAAAATTATCGAAAAACAGGAAGCAAGGTTAAGATGGGTTGCCACAAAGAATTTTTAACGGATATTCAAATTATTATTAATGTGATGAATAATCAAGCCAAGACAATGCGCATTAAAAACACAAACAAAAAAACACGCTATGCTTCTTAAAATCGTATTAAGAACGAAAAACTCGATTAATTTCAAAAATTGCGTATTTGTCAAAGGGGGTTCGGTGTTCTTACCTTGTCGGACTGAAACCATTCTTTCGTTCTGTGCTGTAAGCATGCATTGAGGATGATTGTCGACCAATATGAAGTGTTCGTCTCTTCCAGCAGTATCTTTCTTACTCGATTGAATCTTGCCTTTATTTCCAGAGCAAGTAAGGTACTTTCCTTCTTTGGTACGAAACGCAACTTTTCCGTCGTGGAATTCGATCAAATACTGGCATTTTTCCGTCAGGCTTTTCTCCAGAGAACCACCCAGAGAGAGGTATTGGCTGTCGCTGGTCAGAAGCGCGTATTTCCCGTTCTTAAACTCGAGCGTAACGAGTGCGTGCTCACCCCACGGTATGTCCTCGGTGACTTGGAGTTCGTTGTCGTTTAGGCGGGCGTATCTCTTACGAACTGCGTGAAGAATATTGATTTGCGGGTGGATGGCTAGTTGCATTGTCCATGACTCGATCTTACTAATCGAAGTTGCAAAGCAATTGATTTGGTCATCCTCTCCGCCCAGATATCGGTCGTACTTGCTTTTCAATGCCCATTTCCCATCAGATTGATAAGTGACGGTAAATTTGGCGTCTTCTTCCCGTTCTTCGGCCTCGCACGAGAGATTGCCGTTCTTATCAGCCGTCAGGTATCTCCCCAAATGACTCTTTAGGTAGACGATATTCGATTCTTGCTCAATCGCCCATATTTGCTTCTTTTTCAAGTTTACCCCGCTCGCATTCACTTGAAAACCAAATTTCTCCGCCGTCAGGTATTTATTCTGGAAGTTAACCAAGCCAATGTGGTACGGTTCTTCGCTAGCCATTTTCACAACAATCTAACTTTACTTTGCTAGAAAACTTGACACAAATAAACCCTGCTCTGGCAGACAGTAAATAAATACAAAATGATACTCAAGACCTGTATTTATAAATATTCACGTCCCTACGTCACTTCCTGGATATAATATTTCGCCTTAATGGACACCCGTTCAGAGCTGTTTGACTTAATTGTTTACCAAACTATTTCAAAATTGACTTAGTTTAACAACTATTGAATTTACACATCAATGTTAAAACTACCATGTCTATTTTCGTAAACAATTGAAGTATTTCGACATCTGGAGTCGTGCTATCAACACATTAATGGTCGTTCCAGCCTTTAAGTCGATTGTCTTAATGGAAAAACAATGATATCCGACTGAGTGGAAATTAAGTTCCTAGCTTTCCTGAACAATATTAAAATGAAATATCCTACTTGTTAGTAATTGTGTGTGATTGACTTTGTTAACAAGAGTCGAAGTAGAGAAAACTGTGTTTTTATTTTGGAGTAACGAGGCTAATAGATGTGTTATAGAAATGTGTCTACGATGTGGAGACAGAGGATAAGTAACGCCCGCTGACTGACACCGTATAAAATTACTCGTGAAAGACCGGATAAAATATCGCTTAGGTAACATCGGGTTAGGCCTTATTAAATCGAGCGGATTTAAGGCATTAAAAAGCTAATCTTTTTTTGTATAAAAGTAGGCTTAGAAATCTGTTCTGAGTAATTGTGCTTGATGAACGTGTACCAAACGTCTGTTCCATTACACCAAGCTCGCAAACGTACCACATGCACTACATGTATACGTACAACTTATCAGGGTGCTATGTGTTACAAAGTATATAAAATATTAACCCACAAATGTGAGGACTGAAATACCGGGATTTTAGATAACGAAAAACTGACTTTTAGTATTGCGTGCCAAAACTTTCAATATTGCGTGCTGACTTTTAGTATTGCGTGCGGAAACTTTTACTATTGCGTGCTGGCTTTTAGTATTGCGTGCTGACTTTTGGTATTGCGTGCGGAAACTTTCGATATTGCGCGCTGACTTTTAGTATTACGTGCGGAAACCTTTAGTATTGCGTGCGGAAACCTTTAGCATTGCGTGCGGGAAACCTTTAGTATTGCGTGCTGACTTTTAGTATTTCGTGATGAGACTTTTCGAAGCATCTCTCTCATTCTCTTCTCTTTTCACAGTTCACTTTGATGAATGGTGTTCGCTTTGAACGTCGTTTGATGCCTTCTGAAACACAGCTTCAACATGCAGGACAGGACATCTTCGTTCAGTAAGTCTTTGCTATAAAAAAGAAACTAGAGTGATATAAGTGATAAAGCGCAACCGTAACTCAGAATTTAGAAAATGAATGTGGTGATTCAATGCTAATAAGCAATCAGAGTTATTGATTACAATGCCAAGAAACAATCAAACTTATTGATTACAATGTCTATAAGCAATCAGAGTTATTGATTACAATGCCAAGAAACAATCAAAGTTATTGATTACTATGCTTATAAGCAATCAGATTTATTGATTACAATGCTTATGAGCAATCAGAGTTATTGATTACAATGCCCATAATCAATCAAAGTTATTGATTACAATGCCAATAATCAATCAAAGTTATTCATTTACAATGCTTATAAGCAATCAGAGTTATTGATTACAATGTTTATAAACAATCAGAGTTATTGATTACAATGCTTATAAGCAATCAGAGTTATTGATTACAATGCTTATAAGCAATCAGAGTTATTGATTACAATGTTTATAAGCAATCAGAGTTATTGATTACAATGCTTATAAGCAATCAGAGTTATTGATTACAATGTTTATAAGCAATCAGAGTTATTGATTACAATGTTTATAAGCAATCAGAGTTATTGATTACAATGTTTATAAGCAATCAGAGTTATTGATTACAATGTTTATAAGCAATCAGAGTTATTGATTACAATGCTTATAAGCAATCAGAGTTATTGATTACAATGTTTATAAGCAATCAGAGTTATTGATTATAATGCTTATAAGCAATCAGAGTTATTGATTACAATGTTTATAAGCAATCAGAGTTATTGATTACAATGCCAAGAAGCAATCAAAGTTATTGATTACAATGCTTATACGCACTCAGAGTTATTGATTACAATGTTTATAAGCAATCAGAGTTATTGATTACAATGCTTATAAGCAATCATAGTTATTGATTACAGTGCTTATAAGCAATCAGAGTTATTGATTACAATGCTTATAAGCAATCAGAGTTATTGATTACAATGCTAATAAGCAATCAAAGTTATTGATTACAATGCTTATAAGCAATCAAAGTTATTGATTACAATGCTTATAAGCAATCAGAGTTATTGATTACAATGCTTATAAGCAATCAGAGTTATTGATTACAATGCTTATAAGCAATCAGAGTTATTGATTACAATGCTTATAAGCAATCAAAGTTATTGATTACAATGCTTATAAGCAATGAAAGTTATTGATTACAATGCTTATAAGCAATCAGAGTTATTGATTACAATGCTTATAAGCAATCAGAGTTATTGATTACAATGCTTATAAGCAATCAGAGTTATTGATTACAATGCTTATAAGCAATCTGAGTTATTGATTACAATGCTTATAAGCAATCAAAGTTATTGATTACAATGCTTATAAGCAATGAAAGTTATTGATTACAATGCTTATAAGCAATCAGAGTTATTGATTACAATGCTTATAAGCAATCAGAGTTATTGATTACAATGCTTATAAGCAATCAGAGTTATTGATTACAATGCTTATAAGCAATCAGAGTTATTGATTACAATGCTTATAAGCAATCAAAGTTATTGATTACAATGCTTATACGCAATCAAAGTTATTGATTATAATGCCAAGAAGCAATCAGAGTTATTGATTACAATGGCAATAATCAATAAGAGTTATTGATTACAATGGCAATAATCAATAAGAGTTATTGATTACAATGGCAATAATCAATAAGAGTTATTGATTACAATGACAATAATCAATAAGAGTTATTGATTACAATGGCAATAATCAATAAGAGTTATTGATTACAATGGCAATAATCAGTAAGAGTTATTGATTACAATGCCAATAAGCAATCAAAATTATTGATTACAATGCTACAATAAGCAATCAGAGATTTTGCTTAGAACGAGACAAGTTACACGAAATTAAACACTGCACGCCTGGTGTCGCTCAATGTTATCAAAAAACAAAGGCTTCCCACTTGAATAAGTTTAAGTCATGACTCATGGGCCTCTTATCAATATATGATCAGGAATCAAGCAAGGCGCCGACGGAAGTTATAAAACTAAATGAAGTCGTTAAATCTAGATTACACGATATACGGAAATTACGGCAAGTTTTTAAAAAGAAATTAGAGATTTTAAATCATGATTTGGACACAAACACTTGATTTTACTTAGTTTTTTCAATATTCCAATATTAAACAAACACTTTAGTCTATTCGTCCAAGACAATACTTAGCTTGTGTCAATATCGCTAGACGTCTTATAACCGCTAATGTTGTGTAGGCAGTGTTTTAGATAGAGTAAAGTGAAAGATGGTAAACTGCTGAGAATAGTTTTGATAACGAAATACTGACGTTTCAAGCAGAGCCCTTCATCAGAGTAAAAAGTAGAGTGTTGTGTAGGCAGTGTTTTAGATAGAACAAAGTGAAAAGATGGTAAACTGCTGAGAATAGTTTTGATAACGAAATACTGACGTTTCAAGCAGAGCCCTTCGTCAGAGTAAAAAGTAGAGTGTTGTGTAGGCAGTGTTTTAGATAGAGTAAAGTGAAAAGATGGTAAACTGCTGAGAATAGTTTTGATAACGAGATACTGACGTTTCAAGCAGAGTTCTTCATCAGAGTAAAAAGTAGAGTGCTGTGTAGGCAGTGTTTTAGATAGAGCAAAGTGAAAAGATGGTAAACTGCTGAGAATAGTTTTGATAACGAAATACTGACGTTTCAAGCAGAGCCCTTCATCAGAGTAAAAACTAGAGTGTTGTGTAGGCAGTGTTTTAGATAGAGTAAAGTGAAAAGATGGTAAACTGCTGAGAATAGTTTTGATAACGAAATACTGACGTTTCAAGCAGAGTCCTTCATGACAGTAACTTGCCAAGCAAGATCTTTACTGAGTGGACAGGATGAACATGTATTCCTACAATCGAAATATAGTAAGGTTAGATATACTGCCGAAACTGAGAACGTATAGGAAGGAGTCTAACGTTTCGAGCGAAGGCCCTTCGTCAGAGAGAAATGTAAAGAGTGTAACACTTACGTTTCTCTCTGACGAAGGACCTTCGCTCGAAATGTTAGACTCCTACGTTCTCTGTTTCGGCAGTATATCTAACCTTACTATATTTCGATTGTTGTTTCTACACTGCCTACGCAGCACGCTACTTTTATTCCTATATAAACAGTTTGTTCCGCCATGTACTAAGATAAGGAAAAGAAACAATTTTCGATGGGGTTCCATAATGTTTGATTGTATTCTTTACTTTTAAATGTATTCTGAGTTTTGGACGTGGATAAATTTGTTTAAAACGGAATTGTGATCTTTAATGGATGATGTCCGGTGGCGCAGCATGACATCAGACAAAGAATATTTATCATTTATAGACCTAAAGCCAGGGGAATTCCACAAAATATCACCCCGAGGGATGATATTATATCACCAGAGGGGCTGTAAATGATATATTATAGTAGCGTCGAGACATTCTTGATTTGTTTCCGACGCTTCGACATACTGCCTTTAAATATTTTGAATGCATTCTTGTTCCTTTTTGGTATTTTTTTAGTCTTTCTTCTCCGACAATCTGTGTATTTTCGTCTGAATCTTCATGACTCCAAAATTCGTCGTGTCTTCCCGCCATTGTTTTATACAACTTTGTTAAAGTTCGCGCCTAGATGATGTGATACTCACCTGTGTGACACGAAATATATTTCCTGCTGCACTCCCACCCATCCAGGGGTGAGGGAGGCGTTAGAGTCAGTCCATACAAGAATATGGTCAGCTCACAATCAATAGTTTGGTTGGGCGCTAAATACTATTCTCAAAAACATACTCATAACTTGCAAAATTATGATCGCGTTCTCCTTCGTCCAACACCATAATCATATGAGCCCATGGATTATTTTACGAATTTGCTCCAATATCAACCATCTTCCTGTGGTATTTAATAACAATCGTAGGGATTCGTAACCAGGCAGCATTCCCCTTGTGATAATAATTGCTAGTCTTTACTTTTAAATGTATTCTGAGTTTTTAACGTGGATAAATTTGTTTAATAAAACGGAATTGTGATCTTTAATGGATGATGTCCGATGGCGCAGCATGAGATCAGACAAACTAGTATATTTTTATCCGTGATTCTCCCTTGGTGGGTGGGATAAGGACTATCATACGAACGTAAGGAAATGCTCATCTCGCCTGCTAGCCAATCCTGGATATTGGTATCATATTATGAACAGCATTAGGGTCAATAACATTGGCAACTCTTGTTCAGTCATTTGACCAGTAATAACGTAATACCAGAACCATATTAACTGTTATATTAACATATTATAGTCAATTTCAGCTTGTTTTTCAAATTCGTTTGTCAACATTTGTTGAATGGTTGGGTACGGAAGTTCGCGAAGTTCATTGTGAAGTTCGAATTTAATGAGCTTTGAATTGAATTCCTTTGGCGAAATCACGGAGTAGAAGATTATTTGTTGTGTAGTGTTTGATGGAAATGAAGAACAAGAGATACTTGGTTAAACAGAAACAAATTGCCGACTTAAATTGGTATCTACCTCGCAATGTAGTTCTGAACATTGCAACGTAAGTTCGGAATGTTCATTTCAATTATACGTTTCGGATTTCAAAAGCAAGCTGAAACGGACAATATACCGTATTAACCTATTACTATACCTGCTATATACCTGGGCTGTCTCTGCAGGAGGATAGATTTATTCAAACAACATAAATACCAGATTTGGTATATATAAGATACATACATACATATAACATATAAACTAAACTACGTGTTCAACTATGAAACTTTCAAAACTTGTTAAAACATTAAAACAGTATTTAGCTACCAAAGTCATAATTGTTTTGTCTTGCATAGCAATGACATACATGAAAAGGTCTTTATAGCTAAATTTAGAAAACGAGTTATTTATTTTACAGAGACTTTCCATAAAATTACCTCTAAGAACGGCGAACTTTGTGTTTCTGCATGACATTAAAAGGTGTTGTTCGTTCCCAATCTCATTTAGATCACAATGTTTGCATAATCTTCCACTGTATGAAACATTTCCGTATCGACCAGTTTCAACAGGTAATTTACTGAAATTCTTAATTTTGTAACGGCTTGACGATGTTTGAAGTTGCGAATTGAAGAAAGATATTTTTCAAAGCCAAAATTTATTACACGGATATTACATGGTGGTGCGAAGATATGGATTTTATCTTCGAGTGGTGAAAGCAATATTTTACGAATGAGCGTAGCGAATGAGTAAAATATAGTTTTTACCACGAGAAGATAAAATTCATATCTTCAAGCCAGCGTGTAATTTTCTTTTTATTATATAGATTCAATGCAAAAAGAGGTAAAATTCTTAATGACGTCATCGATATCTTCACTAGTGAGGATATGGAAAATACGACATTGTATATTTCCTATAGTAAAACACTCGCATCTATATAATAAGTGTATAATAATAAGCTCATTTTGGCTAGTCTGCGTCACAGACGCTCGCTATGACGTAGGCTAATTTTGGCCAGCTCAGACAGGAATGGATAACTTATTTCCTCAAATCGTGCCGGAATGGGTGCATGTCAAATTTTGTAATTCTTCCTTTTTGCAAGCCCTTAATCACAGCTTCAGAAATCAAAACTGCATGTAGAACTTTTTTTGGTAAAGTTTACCACACGTGCTTCAATTTCTCCTATCCTATTTGATATCTCTTTCTATTTATTGTTCAAGGTGATTTTAAAATGTAATATCACTGAATTTGTACAGTAAAATATTGTTTTGTTATGTCATACTGGTGTATGTAGGCATTAAAAAAATTACTTCAATAGAAACGAAGAAAACATCTTTTTAAAAGTAACAGCACTCAATTTGGTCAAGATTTGCGGAGAATACGCCGTGAAAGGCTTTTGTTGTAGATAAATCCATAACTGACAACCAGCATATCAACAAAGCTTAAGGCAAAGATTTTAATGATATGTGAAGCAGTCAAGTATACGAAATTATTAGAGCTAGTATAATATTTACATTCTCCAAGGACGCTTGCAAAGGTAGTTGTTAGGATTATCACTCTGATGAAGGGCTCTGCTCGAAACGTCAGTATTTCGTTATCAAAACTATTCTCAGCAGTTTACCGCCTACACAACACTCTAGTTTTTACTCTGATGAAGGGCTCTGCTTGAAACGTCAGTATGTCGTTATCAAAACTATTCTCAACAGTTTACCATCTTTTCACTTTGCTCTATCTAAGACACTGCCAAACAACACTCTACTTTTTTACTCTGGTGAAGAGCCCTGCTTGAAACGTCAGTATTTCGTTATCAAAACTATTCTCAGCAGTTTACCATCTTTTCACTTGCTCCATCTAAAACACTACCTACACACTGTACTTTTTTTACATAACCACACAGATACAAAGTATTAAAAATAAACAAACATTGCTTTTAACCTACATTTAATGTAACCTTAATAATTTACCGCGACAGAACAACCTACATGTCATAATCAAACACTTTACTATTTCCTAATAATTTAATTTTTTACTAATCTTTGCCTCTATTTTAAATACTACAATTGCTCTACAATATTTTCAGTATTCACTAATGTCAACTGAAGTTCTCACTTAGCGTTCAATTTACAATAATTACGTAAAGGGTGAAATAAATAATTACACTTCTTTCCTAAGAAATCCAGTTTTTTCGCATCATTTTGCTGTACGAGCCGTCGTAAGTTAAACTCAGAGAAAAACTCTGAGTTCCAGACGGGACTCGAACCCACAACCTTCCGAATGCCAGCCAGACACTCTCACCATTGAGCCACTGGAACTCAGATGGTAGAACGAGGTTGTTTTCGATATTTAAACGCCTGGGAACTAACTAATAACGTACAAAAAATATTTACTGAAAATAAACTGACACAATGCGACTTGTAGCAAAACAAGTACACGCGTAAAAACGCACACCTTGTTCACGGTTGTCAACAGGCGTGAACAAGTTGTGCTGCTCGCCGTGAACAATGTGGTGTTGCTCGCCGTGAACAATGTTGTGCTGCTCGCCGTGAACAAGTTGTCAACAAGTTGTTTACTTATGGTTCGAACAACTTGTTCACGGATAAATCAACAGTCATGAACAAGTTGTTCCAACAGCACATTTTTATAGCCAACAACGGTGTTCGCACATGATACAACATGTTGTAACAGCATGACGAAATAACAACGACGAACAACAATGTTACAACAATGGTGAACATGGTTGATGTATCAACACATTCTTCGGTTGTTACAACATGCGTGAACAACGGTTGTTGTTTCGTCAAGCAGTAACAACTTGTTGAAACAATGATGAACAATGTTGTTCATTTATCAATGTTGTTCACACATGTCAACAAGTTGTTACAGCATTGTTGCAAGTTATTACAGCATTGTTGCAAGTTGTTACAGCATTGTTCAGGCAACAATGCTGTAACAACTTGCGAGATTTTTACGCGTGTACTTGTATTCAATTGATTATGGTAATCAATGCACTGGGGATAGCTGTAAATTAATCATAATCATTAAGCAGATAATCAACACGGGAGTAGCCTCGTCTGAAACACGTCTCGCCCCACCGTCGACCAATCAGGAAGACTACAGTTCCAAAAAATAGGATTCCGATGATAAGAGAAATAACGAGAGAGGCTGGTGTAGTGTGGCTGTGACTTTCTGAGAATTTCTTTTTGTGGTTTAGTTTCACCGAAGTGGTCGAGGTTTGGGATGTATTAGGTGAGGATGGACTGATTTTTGAGGCTGAAATACAGAGAGGTTTTCTAGTGAGATTGCTAGTGGGGACATTCGTGTGGAGACAAAGAGGAGGATAAGAAACGACGAGGGGGAAACAGTGAAGTGAGGAAAAAAGGGAGGGAGGGAGAGAGGAAGAAGGGAGGAGGGAAGGCGAAGGAAGGAAGGAAGGAAGAATTAGGAAGGAAGGAAGGAAGGAAGGAAGGAAGGAAGGAAGGAAGGAAGGAAGGAAGGAAGGAAGGAGGGAGGGAGCGAGGGAGCGAGGGAGCGAGGGAGCGAGGGAGCGAGGGAGCGAGGGAGGGAGGGAGGGAGGGAGGGAGGGAGGGAGGGAGGGAGGGAGGGAGGGAGGGAGGGAGGGAGGGAGGGAGGGAGGGAGGGAGGGAGGGAGGGAGGGAGGGAGGGAGGGAGGGAGGGAGGGAGGAAGGAAGGAAGGAAGGAAGGAAGGAAGGAAGGAAGGAAGGAAGGAAGGAAGGAAGGAAGGAAGGAAGGAAGGAAGGAAGGAAGGAAGGAAGGAAGGGAAGCAAGCAAGCAAGCAAGCAAGCAAGCAGGGAAGGAAGGAAGCAGGGAACGAAAAATGCTATTTTAATATATGAATTTCTCACAGTCTCTTACCATGTGACTTTGCAAGTGTATCACTTGGATATTTAGACATGAAAATCGTTGAAACTGAAGCCTAAATCAAGCAATAATTTTATCAATACAGCTGCCAGCACAATATGTCTACAATCATTTCATTAATTATTAGACTTACAAATGTTGAAGGTGATGATAATTGACTAAGATGGAGATTTGAGGATGATGAATCCTCAGATGCATTCATGACTTTTAAGATTAAACTTGATGAACTGTTAGCCAGTGTTGCTAATGTATGAGATATGTTGATCTGTGAATGGTTAGTATAGTTTACTGAATTATCCAATGACACACTAGAATGTGAGCCATTTATTAATTGTATTTTGTGTGACGAATGAACTGATTTCCGCAGATGGATATTTTGCGTGTGATTACGAGGTATATTATTAGGTTGTGATTCGATGGTATTGGGTGGTGATCCAGTATGACTGTTGCCATGGTGACTTATTAATTGGCCTACTGTAGAGTTTGATAGGGTTGTTCCATTTACTGAAGATGTATAACGAATGGTTGACGTTGTGCTTGATGGACTAAGCGATATGGTAAAACTGGATATGGTGGAGTTCGATATGGTGGAGCTGGATATTATGGTGAAGCTAGATATGGTGGAGCTCGATACGAGTGAATGCATGACTTGGAGCTGAAAGAAATGATTGAATGAGGTTGAATTAAATCATGTCAGTAAAATATCAATACTCAGACGTTCTGGAAGCCTATTGATAACATGGGTACCACAAAATGAAGGTGTCTGTTTTGTTTGGAAGAGAATGGAAGTGAGGATGGCGATAGGAGAGAGGATGGTGATGGGGGAGATGATGGTGATATGGGAGAGGATGGCGATGGGACAGAGGATGGTGATGGGACAGAGGATGGTGATAGGGGAGAGGATGGTGATGGGAGAGAGGATGGTGATAGGTGAGAGGATGGTGATGGGGGAGAGGATGGTGATGGGACAGAGGATGGTGATAGGGGAGAGGATGGTGATGGGAGAGAGGATGGTGATAGGTGAGAGGATGGTGATGGGGGAGAGGATGGTGATGGGGGAGAGGATGGTGATGGGGGAGAGGATGATGATAGGGGAGAGGATGGTGATAGGGGAGATGACGGTGATAGGAGAGAGGATGGTGATAGGGGAGGGGATGGTGATGGGAGAGAGGATGGTGATAGGGGAGAGGATGGTGATGGGGAAGAGGATGGTGATAGGAGAGAGGATGGTGATAGGAGAGAGGATGGAGAGAGGATGGTGATAGGGGAGAGGATGGTGATAGGGGAGAGGATGGTGATGGGGGAGAGGATGGTGATAGGAGAGAGGATGGTGATAGGGGAGAGGATGGTGATAGGAGAGAGGATGGTGATAGGGGAGAGGATGGTGATAGGGGAGAGGATGGTGATAGGAGAGAGGATGGTGATAGGGGAGAGGATGGTGATGGGGGAGAGGATGGTGATAGGGGAGAGGATGGTGATAGGGGAGAGGATGGTGATAGGGGAGAGGATGGTGATAGGAGAGAGGATGGTGATAGGGGAGAGGATGGTGATAGGGGAGAGGATGGTGATGGGAGAGAGGATGGTGATAGGAGAGAGGATGGTGATAGGGGAGAGGATGGTGATAGGGGAGAGGATGGTGATAGGAGAGAGGATGGTGATAGGGGAGAGGATGGTGATAGGGGAGAGGATGGTGATAGGAGAGAATGGTGATAGGGGAGAGGATGGTGATAGGAGAGAATGGTGATAGGGGAGAGGATGGTGATGGGAGAGAGGATGGTGATGGGGGAGAGGATGGTGATAGGGGAGAGGATGGTGATGGGGGAGAGGATGGTGATGGGAGAGAGGATGGTGATAGGGGAGAGGATGGTGATAGGAGAGAGGATGGTGATAGGAGAGAGGATGGTGATAGGGGAGAGGATGGTGATAGGGGAGAGGATGGTGATGGGGGAGAGGATGGTGATAGGAGAGAGGATGGTGATAGGAGAGAGGATGGTGATAGGGGATAGGATGGTGATAGGAGAGAAGATGGTGATAGGGGAGAGGATGGTGATAGGAGAGAGGATGGTGATGGAGGAGAGGATGGTGATGGGGGAGAGGATGGTGATAGGGGAGAGGATGGTGATAGGGGAGAGGATGGTGATAGGAGAGAGGATGGTGATAGGAGAGAGGATGGTGATAGGAGAGAGGATGGTGATAGGGGAGAGGATGGTGATAGGAGAGAGGATGGTGATTGGAGAGAGGATGGTGATGGGAGAGAGGATGGTGATAGGGGAGAGGATGGTGATGGGGGAGAGGATGGTGATAGGGGAGAGGATGGTGATAGGAGAGAGGATGGTGATAGGAGAGAGGATGGTGATAGGGGATAGGAGGGTGATAGGAGAGAAGATGGTGATGGGGGAGAGGATGGTGATAGGAGAGAGGATGGTGATAGGAGAGAGGATGGTGATGGGAGAGAGGATGGTGATAGGAGAGAGGATGGTGATAGGAGAGAGGATGGTGATGGGAGAGAGGATGGTCATAGGAGAGAGGATGGTGATAGGGGAGAGGATGGTGATAGGGGAGAGGATGGTGATGGGAGAGAGGATGGTGATAGGAGAGAGGATGGTGATAGGGGAGAGGATGGTGATAGGGGAGAGGATGGTGATAGGAGAGAGGATGGTGATAGGGGAGAGGATGGTGATAGGGGAGAGAATGGTGATAGGGGAGAGGATGGTGATAGAGGAGAGGATGGTGATAGGGGAGAGGATGGTGATAGGGGAGAGGATGGTGATAGGAGAGAGGATGGTGATGGAGGAGAGGATGGTGATGGGGGAGAGGATGGTGATAGGGGAGAGGATGGTGATAGGGGAGAGGATGGTGATAGGGGAGAGGATGGTGATAGGGACAGAGGATGGTGATAGGAGAGAGGATGGTGATAGGAGAGAGGATGGTGATAGGGGAGAGGATGGTGATAGGGGAGAGGATGGTGATAGGAGAGAGGATGGTGATAGGGGAGAGGATGGTGATAGGGGAGAGGATGGTGATAGGGGAGAGGATGGTGATAGGGGAGAGGATGGTGATAGGGGATAGGATAGTGATTGGGGAGAAGATGGTGATAGGAATGAAAATGGTGATGGAGGAGATGACAGTAATAGCAAGGATACCTGATTCATAATAACATCCTTGGAACCATTATTAACCATACTGTTTACCAAATCATCTGAAATCATGTCAAACATAATATGTATACACCAATCACATAACAACAACAAACTAAGAACAAAGATCTATAATTATCATCACAATATACTGTAAAATTGCCCATTCACGTGTTTTTAGTGTGAATGTGACTGCAGCAATTAGTAAGTTGCATGTGGACACACATGATCAAGCATCCAATCTGTCAAGCTCTGGTTTAAATCGATCTAATGACTTATAATATGCAAATCACATCAAATCTCTGTACTTTGTCAATTTCTGTTTGGCATGATGAATCTTGATTTTAGCTATATGACAACGTTTATGGTCCTAATATTCCCACAAAATGTAATCATGCGCTTATGCCTATACCTGTTATATTGTCGTCTAATTATATTTTATTCTTATACAGAAATGAGGGCCTACACAAAGCCTAGTCTTTTGTTTGCGTTAGACAATATCGTGGCATTATGAATAATTTAAGTTGTAAAGATCAGAGTTCAAAATACAGCAAATCCCATACTCTACTTTATAGCTATTTTCTACAAACTCTTGATCTTCAAAACCCTTAATTAAACTCTTAGAATCTACAATATACATACTATTCCTAGATAATATGCTATACAAAGGGTATAATATCGATTGTAGTACAATATAATGGCATAGTCTGACCCATGGTGAATGCTTTATTCAGAAATCGTCCACGCATACAGTTTTTATTCGTAAACATTGAAAACGCTCTGAATAACTCAGGCAGTGGATTCAGAACGTACCTTGCTTTGTCCCAATGATAGATGTTCCTGTCATATTCCCTGGCAAAGGTCTCGTCTGACAGAGAGAGTTATTTCGACAGAAGAACAGCAGACAGTTGACATCATATTTACGCAGATTACTTGAGATCAGCGTTGAATACATGTACAGCGTACAATTGTGCAGATCACAACAGATCTTCCGACATTCATCTTCACTGCTGCTGTTTAATTTTTTAAGTATTTTCCCATATGAATCCGAAGCATGGGGGCTATAGTATACATCATGTTTCCTCTTAAATTGACATTTCCTTGCCTCTTGTGCTGAATGAGAGTGCGACGCTGCAAGGACAATGACTGCTAAAAAGCTGCCCCAAAATGCCAAAAACATGGCAATCGTGTCTTCTCTCGAACGTCCAGTGAAGCTGAGATGTTAAACCACGTCGTCAAACATAAGGTAGTTAGAAAACGGATTAAATTGTTGCAATTAACGCAGTCTCCAAGTAACACAAGCTGTTTGGCTTGGAATCTCTATACAATGATCCTTCGCATACCTGAATCACCCTGAACAATGGGTTGCTTGCCTGTGTTTTCACTCAGGCTAAATTTCTAGGAATTAATAATTAGAAGTTCTCAAATTTCAACCAGACCCCCTGATACGGATGTATCGAATGCGAATTGTGATTGCGTTCTAATTGGCACTAATTATACAGTTTGAAAATCAAACTCTTTTTTTTATTCTCATAAATTTTCTGTTTGCTCAAAATTGACGTTTTTGGGTTTGGTTTTTGCTGCCTCGTTTTCTAACTGATTTCAAAATGCATAATATTAGATGATTACATCACGACTGCTATTTTGGCCTTTTTGATTTTTTTCCCCCAATGAAATAAGCACTAGCTGCTTCAGTAACGTACAGAAATTACATAGCATGCATAAAAAAGTAAGTAAATGAATGAAAAAAGTATGTAATGAGGTGAATGCATTGAAAAAGTTAAAAAAATGGTAACTAATAGCAAAGGACAAGGCAAGCTGTTTATAAACATTACACTTGCAAGAATACAACCTATATATTTAAATTTTGCAAAAAAGTGATCTCAAGGCATTTCAGAAGTTTGAGAATTTTGATATATTTCTGAAAAAATCGCCATGGGCACAAGTTAAACTTAGTTCAAGTTAGTTTATAATATAAAGTTTATATTTATTCTATTTATTCTATGATTTGCTAATTGCTACAAGCCAGTCTGCGCAGGCGCGCTCTGTACCTAGCGATGTAGATCCGGTAACTCTGATCACGTTCTGACGATAAATGCGTTCTTTGTGTTTGACAAAGACTATTAAAAGTACGCCCACCCGTTTACGTCACGTCCTTTGTGCTTCATCCGTTTTATTTTGTTTTTTATTACCAACTAAACATAATATGCTTTCAACGCCTTGTGTCCCCACTTTGTAGTTCAAATAATTACAGAGTTATATTAAGGCCTGTAATATAATCGATTAAATTTACAGCGACATGCGGAAAAAGAAGTTAAATTCAGTGCCGGATGTTTTAATAGGGCTAATGCTTTTGATATTATGTTAAGCTCGCATTAATAATCAGTCAAGTATTGCTTGACGCACAAAGAAGCTGGTTGAAGAAGCTTGCCAAGCTAGTAGAAAGTGAAATTAATTTTAACCAGATAAAAACGTGTTTGTCGGCGTATTACAAAATACTAGCTGCACTCAATTTTACATAATTTTGAAATTTCCATCTTCCATCTTCCAAATTAAACAACCGGTACCCGTTTTAGTACTTTTGCCCCCCATTCCCTGTAAACAAAAAGAATCTTTCTCTATTTTTTGCTGAATATTACACCGAAAGAAATGATTAACACACGAAGAACTGGCTTGATAAAGATCAAAGAAAGAAAATCATTTTTTTGGAAAAAGTACTTTCGTTATTACTTCTTATAAATATTTCTCATCTTGGCGAAAAATATTGAACAGCCAATAAGATTTCAAGGAAATCATTTCCTGTCATTTGATTGGTTGGTGGATGACAATAAAGATAATAATACAGAAGCTCAAGCTGGTTGTTTGGGTTGTCGTTTGAACGCCGAGATCGTCTTTCTCCCTCGTTGACGACCTTATTTCGTTGATTTACCCGTTTCTTTCACGCCTCCAACATGCTGTGGTGTCTCATTTACGAACCTAATGGCATTATCCACGAGATGAACATGAAAAAGGACGCAAAAGGCCATGAATGCTTTGACAAAGTAATGTATTGTATTCACTCCAGGGGAAACCCAATTTTTTTTGTTTTGTTAGTCCGTTTCACCTGCTTACGCATTTGTCTAACGGTTTTTATGTCTTTTTCTTAAAGGTTTGTGAAAAGCTAAGGCTTTATGAGAAGGATTATTTTGGCTTGAGGTACAAAGGGGCAAAAGGAACTGAAATTTGGCTGAATTTACGTAACCCGCTGACAGGACAAGTTCATGGCAAACAGCCGTATCGCTTTTGGTTTCTGGTTAAATATTTTGTCAAGCCCCAGGAATTGCAACAAGAAATTACAAGGTCTGTATATATACTAAGCTATCTCTCCTTCAAGCTAGGAGCCTTTTTTCAACTTTTTAATGTTTGTTTTCACTGCACAGGCATCAATATTTCCTGACACTCAAGCTGTATCTCCGACGAGGAAGATTTGATCTGACATCACTTCCAACGAAATCCGTAGCTCAAATTTGTGCCGCTTTGGCCCAAGCAGAGATTGGTGATTTTAATCCCGACAACATCCCAGATTATTCAACATATATTCCGTTTTACATCTGGTCTTTATTGACCAAATCGTGTGATCTGAAGAAAGAAGTAGCCATTGAACACAACAAACTTGTCGGTCAATGTTCGAGCGTTGCTGAAGTCAACTTTCTTCACTTGTTGTCCACCGTTCATGGCTACGGCATTGAAACTTTCAATGGGAAATACACAGGCGATAATTATGGCAGGAAATTGAAAATACTGGTGGACAACGATGGTATTAAAGTGTACAGTATTATTCGAGAATATGATTCCAAACAAGGCAGAGAGGTTGTGCGCAGTATTCTGGACAGAAGGTAACATTAATACCACACGCTACAACTCGATATTTATTTTATTATTTTGAATAAGACTTAGTGCTAGATTATGGTATTTTGAAGACTAGTTTTAGAGTTAGATCTTTAATGGTTGTTTAAAGACTATCAGAATTGCTCGTTGGGGATTTAAAGCTGAAATATATTACCCTGATTAAGTCATCACCTGCGCTGTCAGAAATATACATACATATATTTACATCCGTACAAATCGTACGATTTATTTTCCCTGGTACAATAATGACACCTGTATTTCATTGGCTATACGAATGGAAGATTTGGGGTGTATAAAGTTTGGTATATAAAGGAATATATTTTCTTGTTAATGTGTGATATTTGATGTCTTAGTAATATGCAACTAGAATAATTACAATTTTTCTAGTTAATAAATTATTCATCGCAAACTGGATGTGACTGTGGCATATTTCTGGTATTTATTTTTTTTTACACAAAACGTACAAAACAACCTTGAGTGATCCACAATAACTTTCTAAACACAGTTTTTGAACCATCGTTATAAAAGAAGTTGTCTCATATAAGCAAATGTACAGCATATTTAATACAGTTATCGCAAATGATGTCACTTAATTCTGCTCTAAGCCCTGAGGCCAAAAAAATAAAATGTTTATCTTTTTCATCACCATACACAACCTTTTTAAAGCTGTTAGTCACGTTTTTTGGTCTAAATTGTTAAATCTACTAGGGTGGCTAATGTGAGTTTAATTTACTGACAGCCGATTATCCATAGTAACAGACAGACAGACAGACAGACAGACAGACAGACAGACAGACAGACAGACAGACAGACAGACAGACAGACAGACAGACAGACAGACAGACAGACAGACAGACAGACAGACAGACAGACAGACAGACAGACAGACAGACATGAGTTTATATCCAAATTTATTTTGTTATTCTAGCCTGTAAGTTTAACTGTATTTAATTTAATATATTCAAGGAACAAATAAATATAATCATCCAGCATTGCACAGAGTGAAATAATGAAAGGTCATTTTTGAACAGCTCAGGCAGGAATGCATGGGTTGAAAAGTTACTGTTGAATTTCATGACCCAATGTATCTTGACACCGACTTAGGTCTCCCAGTTGTTTCTTTATCATTTTAACTAGTGATGTCAGAATTGTTTTTGAAAAAAACTGGTAGAGGATGAACTGTACAAAAAAAATCAACATTTGAACATGTGGGGATAGTACAAACTCACAATTATCAAGCTTGGCAATTACAGTATATCTTTTTAGGACTGTATTTCATCCATAGAATGATAGAGTGTACCCCCACCCCCTCCCCCCCAACCATTTGTAGGCCATCCGTAGCCCCATCCTCAGAGATCTTGGGGGGGGGGGGTGTGGCTTAGCCCCTTGTTAGAAATATTGGGAGGGGGGGTATTGTCCTCCTAGTCCTCCTGTTTAGCTGCCCTTGATTTTGGAACATGTATAAGCTCATTTGTTAATTTCTTTTAGAATTCTTTACGAGGAGGTGTCGACTGTGTCGTACAGCTCTCATAATTTCACGGTTGTCTATGGAACAAGTGAGAATGTCTCGACGAGAGTGGTCTTCAAGCTCAAGAATGAGATTGCCGCAGTTGCTATGTTTCGATCGTTCACAGAATTCCACACATTCTTCAATTGTAATTCTGTGAAGAAATCTGTCATTGATCAAATGACGAGAACAACTTTAGGAAAGTTTGTGATGATATTTCATCCTAATAGTACTGTGGGTGAAATGTTTCTTTTCGACATAACCAGAACACGCAGACAAGCCTACAGCCATGCTTGGAAGTTTATTAATTCACAACGGAATGCTAACACTAACAGACGGCCCATACAGGATGCGCAAGAAGGCAGTGGAGCGGGTGATTATCGACCAGTGCAATCTCCTTTAGCAAACAGGCGTTCGGTCAACAAGGAAGACATGGTTATCGACATTACGAAGAAACCAAATAAATTTACTATTCATGAAAATCTTGATGAACTTCCAGTGGCGGAGATCAAGAAGATTGTACGTGACCTCGAAGATTCTAGGATTTGCCAAGTATGTATGGATGAGGAGGTTGCAACAGCCTTCTGTCCGTGTGGACATGTGGTCTGCTGTGTGGAATGCTCGGTGATGTGTCGTGAATGTCCAATCTGTCGAAGCCAAATAACATATGCACAAAGAGTGTTCTTCTCTTGTGACTGAGTTGTAATGGATGAAGCCGAGGCCAGATATTCTTTACCAAATGTTAAAGGGGCTTCCACTAGATAATACAGTGCTATTCAAATCTGATATCGCCTTAGACAGAAAATTGAGTTAAATTATTCAGAGGTGGTATAATTTTAACTTGTTTTTGTGTTTGGGATATTTTAATACTAATTTTTTAATAACTACAGCTTTAAATAAAAATCTGGTACTGCCACCACAGCTGAAACCAATTCATTTAAAATGAGTTATGGTAGCTAGTTTCAATATTAACCTCTCTGAAAAAAGCTTTCCCAAAAATAAGCCACTTTACATCTTAGTGGGGGAAATTTTTGAAAAATAAACTCCACGGGATACCAGTCATTGGGCTTGCTTTTAATATTTATATGTCATAATAAACTAGTTGTACCAGTTTTCAAACACAAAATCCCGTTTAAGAATTAGTTTTGCTCCTCCTACAAAAATAGACTCTTTTAGAAGTTTAAGTCTGGGCAAAAATACTTAAAAGCGAATATAAGTTTTTATTGTTAGAAGTGCTAAGAACAGATTTTCCAAGGATACTGTATATATGTATGCAGGAATTCGCAAAAATACTAGTGGATTTTCTGATATTTTCTTCAATATAGTTTTGAAGGTTTTTTATTCATTAATTCAAAAGACCTGTGTTAATTAGCTTTTATTTGTGCTTATTACTACCAACTAACATGTTATTCAAAAATATATAATGTTACACATTAAAAATTCATGTAAATATATCTATTTCTGACTTGTTATTATATGTATATTGATGAAAGCGACATGCAGGTGTTTCAATGTTACTGGTCAGTGTATATAAACTTTAAAATTATCAAAGCTTAAAGATATAGTATTATTATGCAAGTTACATTTCTGATGAGTGGAAGTTGAAGAGAAATCAGAATAGCTACAATGCTTATTAAAAAAATGTTCTTTTCTTAATGTCTTGAGCTGGTATTGTTGTGTACTGTACTGTACTGTTGTAACTGTAGTGTACTGCACTGTACTGTACTGTACTGTACTGTTGTAACTGTAGTGTACTGCATTGTACTGTACTGCACTGTGCTACAATGCACTGTAGTGTAGTGTAGTGTAGTGTAGTGTAGTGTAGTGTGGTGTGGTGTGGTGTGGTGTGGTGTGGTGTGGTGTGGTGTGGTGTGGTGTGGTGTGGTGTGGTGTGGTGTGGTGTGGTGTGGTGTGGTGTGGTGTGGTGTTGTGTTGTGGTGTGGTGTGGTGTGGTGTGGTGTAGTGTAGTGTAGTGTAGTGTAGTGTAGTGTAGTGCTGCAGTGCAGTGTGCTGTGCTGTACTGTACTGCAGTGTACTGTACTGTACTGTACTGTACTGTACTGTACTGTACTGTACTGTACTGTACTGTACTGTACTGTACTGTACTGTACTGTACTGTACTGTACTGTACTGTACTGTACTGTGCTGTAGTAACTGTACTGTACTGTACTGTACTGTACTGTACCATACTGTACCGTACTGTACTGTAGTAACTACTGTACTGTACTGTAGTAACTGTACTGTACTGTACTGTACTGGAATGTACTGTACTAGACTAGACTGGACTGTATGTACTTACTATACTATATACTGCACTCTACTGTACTGTACTGTACTGTACTGTACTGTACTGTACTGCAGTATACTGTGCTGTACTGTACTGTACTGCAGTGTACTGTACTGTACTGTACTGTACTGTACTGTACTGTACTGTACTGTACTGTACTGTACTGTACTGCAGTGTACTGTACTGTACTGTACTGTACTGTACTGTACTGTACTGTACTGTACTGTACTGTACTGTACTGTACTGTACTGTACTGTACTGTACTGCAGTGTACTGTACTGTACTGTACTGTACTGTACTGTACTGTACTGTACTGTACTGTACTGTACTGTACTGTACTGTACTGTACTGTACTGTACTGTACTGTACTGTACTGTACTGTACTGTACTGTACCGTACTGTACTGTACTGCCCTGCACTGCACTGCACTGTATTGCGTCATTGCGTATCTTGTGTGCTGCTATCAAGTCACTGAATATACACTAGAATGTTTTATTTCACTATATGTTTCACACCTTTGAATGACTGAGGTCAAGCAAATCATGTCACTGTGATTAGTAAGGTCAAGTTGAATAAGATGTTGCGTGACCGGCGGGTTGAAAGGGAAATTTGGAATACTTGGAAGAACGTTTTTGACTTTCATTTTTAATTCCCCTCAAACCAATCCTAGCTGAAACTCGGCGACTAAACAGTTCCCCATGAATAAATGCCAATAATTCCTTGCCCGAAAGAACTTCAAACTTTTCTGAATAATTTCTTGCAAATTCTCACGAATAATTAAAATGTCGCAAATTAGTCGCAAGAATTCACGCTACATTGTTGATCACGAGATAATTGCCGTACAGTATTACGTAAAACTAAATTTAAAACAAGTTTGATTATAAAAATGTCTTTGTGCTAAGGTTGAACTTTTCGTAGAAGCATTAATACATGTGTAAGACATCGAATAATAACATTGTCATTCTCTCTATTTTCGATTGCGTATCGTGGACTAGGGAAGCTCTCAAAATATATATTAAAAGGGTTGCTTTCTTGTAATAAACATACTACTTAACATAGCTAAAACGTGAATCATTTTCTGGTACATGTTTTAAAAACACGACAATCCAGCTTGAAACGTGTTGCGCCACGCCAAAACACTCTTTCCTGCTGCGGGATCTGGACAAACTTGAAAGTTGTCATCATCGAGCTTGCTCCCGGTTTATCCGGTTCAACTTGTATTCCGGAATCTCCTGTTCACGTCCAGCCAATCAGCGCACAGCGAATAGCTCTAGACGTCTTCTGATTGGTTCGTCGAGATGGCTTAGGTAAACAAGAAAAATAAAAGTTTTTCCCTGATACCAACTGGATCCAACATTTTCTCAAGTTTTGCCAACGTCTTCACTTCTCGTCGCTCTATATTGCTGTGGTTTTAGCCAAGACGGTCAGTTTAAACAAGACTTTGGCCTGTCTTTGGTGCAAGAACTGAACGATGAAGTACAACGTCGAAGAACCGAACGGTAATGTTCACGAAATCACCGTTCCCAAGAACGCTGTAGGTCAAGTCTGCTTTGAAAAGGTACGATCAAAATCTAAACGGACAGCGTCCATTTTGTGTATTCCTGTTGATTTTCTCCTTTGTCTCGTTCTCTGTAGTGTTAAACGTTTCTTCCTTGTCCTTCTTTAGTTGTGTGAGAAGCTGGGTATTGTCGAACAACATTATTTTGGTTTAACGCGTTCTGTTAACCACGATACGAAGGCCTGGCTGAATCTGAGAAATCCCCTCATGACTCAACTTCGTCCACATATAACTGGAAAACCTCACAGACTACGACTAGATGTCAAATTCTACGTCTTGCCACAAGAAATTCAACACGAAAGAACTCGGTAAGAATCAGACAAGCTTCTTGGTGCGGTGTGTAATAATAAGTTAATAATAATTCAATTCAAGTTCGACGAAGTTTAAAACTGGCAAAAGGTACTGCAATTCGATACTTCGAAAAACACTTGATATATTTCATTGAATTCTCTAACCTTTTGTACATTTAGGCATTTCTTTTACCATGCTCTGAAGAGAAATCTAGGAGAAGGGAAGTTTGTCTTGAGTCAGAATCAGCTCACGAAGCTCTATGCGTTGATCAGACAAACTGAATCTGGAGATTTTGTTCATAGTCCGTCGTCCGTTGGCGAACAAGCTGCAAGAACAACAACAACACCTCTCAATGCTTTAGAGACGGATATCCAACAAGAACATCAAAAGCTGAAAGCAATGCCCGAAAATGTCGCCAAACTCAAGTTCATCTCCATTCTAGCCGAGACGGAGTTTTATTTCTGGGATTTATTCAAAGTCAAGCTCGGTGGAGAGAAATTGATAGCTGCAGTTGGTACAATGGGTTTACGATTGATTTACAGACGAAGTCCGCAATGTACACGCGAAATGTAAGTAAAATGTCCATAAAATGTCCGTGTTTTATTGCATTAAATTAACAAACAATTTAACGTTGTTATCCTTGTTTGCAAATGAGGAATAATGTTCAAGGAACACACAACTTAGGGGATGTTAATTGAAGAGAATATTGTCTGGCTGCTGTCTTGTAGAGGTGTTGTAATTCGATCTGGTCACTTATTAATCTGGGGCAGTATGGATTCACAGTATATTTAGCTGTGATGATAGAGCAGTAACATCATTTTTAAAATAAACTAGACAATCCCAAATGCTTGATTTATTCTTTATTTTATTTATACCATTAGCAGTTTCTCGCTAGTGTTACAATAGCCTTGCAATGGTTTGTGTTTTGCCATGACCGCGGCGACATGTACAATATATAAGTCTAATCTTGCCATTTCAACCTACCCTAAATATCACTTTACACTTTTTCGTCCAAAGACCTAGTCAAGGTGTATTGTCGAAGTTGAAATTCCGTTGAATTTTGCAAGAAACAACGATCTGAAAAGCGCTTTAGGTCAAAGAATAAAGCTTTCTTCTACCCTAGGGAATTGATTGTAGCTATTAATAGTGAAATTGACATTGATGAAAATTTGAAATTGACATTTAAAGAAATCGGCTTTGTACTGTGGTGAATTTCAGTGGCACTTATGCTTATTAAAGCACAGTTTGCAAGCTAGTGTGTTTTGCCAATAGAAAAACTTTTGAAAAAATAAATACTAAACAGATATGTAGACCAGCTCCTTCGATGTAATTATTATATGCACTCATCCATGACCGTGTATTGTTTCAGTTTATTCAAAGGTTTCAAATCAGCTTAACAAATATATTAAACCTTTTATTTCATGGTCTATATAGAAGTGGTACTCTTAAGATATTACACACCCTTCGTTTGATAAGATTAATAGAAAACGTAGTACCATTTAGGTAGTCTTGTATTGTATGGTAATTACAGTTATTTTCAAGATAATGACCTTTCATCTAATTCAAGCTAAATAATATACATTGTTGATATAGTGAACTGACAGTCTGATGGCATTTCAGTTTGCTGTTTGTGATAAGGATTATTGTACTGATACATTGAATGATTATAAGATATTTTATTTAGTTCAATCTTTAAGTCCTTTATCACCCAACAATGTCTTTAGTATTTTACTCTGGCTAACACCAGACGATTTTACTCATCAATGGAGTGGCTACTGGGTGATAAAGGGTTAATAGACTATCTCAGTTAACCCTTTATCACCCAACAATGTCTTTAGTATTTTACTCTGGCTAATGCCAGATGATTTTACAATTTACTTGTCAATAGAGTGGCTACTGGGCGATAAATGGTTAACTGAGTAAAATAGGGAAATTACCCTTATAGGTCTGTTCAGTGGGGGACTCCCCATTGTATAAACATTGCACCACTATGTTGTAATGCCAATGTATTTCTCAGTACGTAGGACTTCAGATTGATACTAGATTTACCAGTAACCTAGGGCAAACAGGATCAACTTGACCTGGTTTCTCAACTTATCCCTACCCCCCCTAGATGATTTGATCTCATACATGTATATAATGAACAGTATCAATGTAAACTTGCTTGCTGCCTAGGATGTCTGAGGGTTCTCGTTGATAAGTAATATTGTATGGGGTTAGACAGAGTAAAACAATGAACTGGGCTGTTTTTGGCCAGCTCAGACAGGAATGGGTCAATCACTTGTTAACATTGCTGCCTAGGATGTCTGAGGGTTCTCTCTTTGATGAGTAAAATCATCTGGTGTTAGACACAGTAAAACAATAAAGGGGTTGTTTTTGGCCAGCTCAGGCAGGAATGAGTTCATCACTTGTTAACTCATTGCTGCCTAGGATGTCTGAGGGTTCTCTCTTTGATGAGTAAAATCATCTGGTGTTAGACAGAGTAAAACAATAAAGGTGATGTTTTTGTCCAGCTCAGGCAGGAATGGGTTAATATTGTCTTGAGAAACACTGTTAGTGATGGGAGTGATGAGATGTTTTGGTCAGGTGGGAATCATTCTCAGCTGCAAGGCTATTAAAAGTCTGAGTCACTACGGCCACCACTAACAGTCTTTCTCAAGACTACATAATAATAATACACTTACAGCACCACTCAGAAATAACCTAATAAAACCGAGGTCAAACCTATTAATCAACTTAATAACTCTGTTTAGTGTTAGTTAAACCGTCTCTAAATCACTATGAATCAAAATATGGACTGTTTTCTGTATTACTAGATAATTTTATTATATGCTTTCTAAAGTTTATTATCATTTCTATCGTTGTTTAACTTAACCTCAACCTCAACCACACTGTTAGGTTATTTCTGACCGGTACTGTAGGACAAGGTTCAAATCATTTACTGTAGTATCTATGTAAGTCGAAGAAAATTTATTATAATATTTTTTAACAATTTCTACTTCTTTATTATTCTAGAGTTTCCTATTATGATATATCCAAGATCAGCTTGTTTGAAGAACGAATGATTTTGGTGGTCAAGCGAGCGAATGATACTTACAGATTCCTCCATTTCTTCCATACAAGCTGCGAGTCAGCCAAAGTCATGCACAAGTGTGTCTTAGAAAAGAAATTGTTCTACTTTGAACCGAAAATATTAGACTCGGTCAGAAATCACTACATGTTGTCGTTTCCATGCTGGGCATACCCTTCAAAATGGCTGACAAGGAAGACAGTCCCTGAACTGTACCATTTAGATGTTCGCTGCACAAGAAGGCAAGCATACGAGGAACATTTTGAAGCTCTTCACAAAACCAAAGATTCCAAAGTGGTAGACGATTGTGGTGAAAGTTCTGAGGATGATTGCGATGGTTTTGACGAAGCTATGTGCCCAATCCCAGTTTGCAAGAAATGTAATGACAGTGAAAATATAGTTGCCTACAGCCCCTGTGGACACGTTGAACATTGCATGAGATGTGCCAAAGGTGTTCAGCTTTGTGGTGTGTGTGATGCCCCAATTGCTAATATGCTGAAGACATACATCGCCACAGATGGGTTCTCAGATGAACTAGTGTGTCAGATTTGTATGGATAAAGAACTGTCAACGGTCTTTTCACCATGTGGTCACATCTACTGCTGCGATGAATGCGCTGCAAAGTTAACCTTCTGTCCATTGTGTAAGAAATGGATTCTTTTTAATCAAAGAATTCAGTTCCTCTGCTTAGATGTGCCAAAGGGATGCTGCACGTAGCACGATGACAATGATGATATTCCCAGAAGGTACACAATAGGGTTGTTTATTCAAGGGAAACTAAGATACAGCTAATATATTAGTTGCATACACATTTACATGTGAAGCAATGGGCAAAATAAGCATGCAGGTGGTTGATAGAAGTTTAAAACCATGTTGACTCTCATGAGCAACAGAAATATTACAGTTGATTTCATCACATTACTCTACTGCCATGTGTTGCGAAGTTTGTTGTGAAGTTCAGATATTCATTCAGAAGTTCAGAATTACGTTGCCAAGGTTAAAAATCATCCAATCAAATTGTGAGCTTTGGATCAAAACTCACCGAACTTCCGAACGAATATCTGAACTTCCCAACGAACTTCGCAACACACGGCGGTAAAGTAATGTGAAATCAACTGTAACAAATAGAACTTTTTTGCAACTATCATAAACCGTATAACCATCCACCTCAATCTTGCCTTGACTCTCATCAAAATATAAACTAGTCTGAAAGTGATGAGAATTGTCTTGATGAGACCAAAACAAGGACAGTTGCAATTTTCAGTGCCATCAAACTTTTTTGACCATCCTCTGCCTCCTTTTCTCTTCCTTCCTTTTCTCTTCCCCTCCTTTCTCTCCCCTCCTTTTCTCTCCCCTCCTTTCTCTTCCCTCCTTTTCTCTTCCCTCCTTTTCTCTTCCCTCCTTTTCCCTTTCTTCCTTTTCTCTTCCTTCCTTTTCTCTTCCTTCCTTTTCTCTTCCCTCCTTTCTCTTCCCTCCTTTTCTCTTCCCTCCTTTTCTCTTCCCCTCCTTTTCCCTTTCTTCCTTTTCCCTTTCTTCCTTTTCTCTTCCGTCCTTTTCTCTTTTTGTCACACCAGTTTGTGGTTTAAACATAAGATGCAACTTAAATTATGTTACGCTGTGTTCGATTTTTCCAGCAGTATAAATAACGTTATTATGTGTACGATAAGAATTGAGATTACCAAGAATTGAGGACATTTTGTTAGAAATCGTGGTATATATATTTAACAAATAGAAAATCGCTTGCGTGTCTCTGTACTGTGATACAAACACGAATGACGTGATTTCAACCGGAAAAAATGCCTAGTGGAAACACGAGGTGAAGCCGAGTGTTTTCACACATTTTTCCGGTTGAAATTGCATCATTCGTGTTTGTATCACAGTACAGAGTCACAAAAGCGATTTTCTATTTGTTTTATAAAATAACTAACCGTTTTACGAGGTAAAAAGCCAAGGAGAAGCCACCAAAGTGACCGAGACTCAGCTGACGAATGATGGCGTAATCAAATAAATACGCCAGTGATTACGTGAGATTTAACCAAACAGAGCATGCGTTGTACAATATAAAATGAAAATGACGTCAAACGTGTCTCTGTACTCTGAGTGAAAATGGCTCTCGTCCAATCAGAGCGTGCGTAGCATACCTGTTATTTTATAATATATATTATAAAAATATACATTAAATGTGAAATAATTAAGTTATATATAGTACAGTAAGAATACAATTGTATATCCCAGGTTTGCATTGGATGTTTGCTAGAAAAGTGTTTTTCTATTGCAGTACAAATATTTCTGTTTTTATGTTGGCACCACCTGTATAAAAAAACCCTTGACATTTAGATCACTTTTTGGCTGTAAGATTATGAACTTATAAACTTGGAAAAATATTTGAGGTTTTGTAATTAATAGTGTTTGTGTGTTAGTGTATAAAAGATGTGTATAAAGTAATCTGGTGTACTAGCTTGACTACTGTAAGTTAATTATTTGCTTTCAAAAGTTGTTGCTGTAAATTTAGAGTAGAGTGGATTAATGTAATATATCGAAAATAGGGGAAATATTTTATTGGAATAAAAGGCTTTTTAAAAACTGATTTTTGCTGTGTTTGAAGTTGTCGAATTATGTATGGAAAAACAATGTCCAAGTCAATGTATCTGTTATATCCCAGTTAAATTGATATAGATTTTTATGAAGCAAAGTTCAAAAAGTATTGACTAGTACATGTATTGTAATAAGTTAAAGAGTTGATTACTGAGAAACGAGGCTAATTTAGCTGAATACTGGCTGAGGGGTTTATTTGGATAAAAGCCGGTGTTCGAGGTATTTAACTGAGTTATTTAATAGTTGAGGTTTTCTAAAAAACATCAAGTACTATGTTTTGCCCTGGTACTAGGCAATATCTAGATATTGCCCTGTTGACCAGGGCAATATCTATATACAACCCTTGAATTTTTAATTATTGGTTTCGAGAAAGAACAAAGAAAACCAACTCAACTATTAAATAACTGATTTTAACTGAAATCCCTTTTCTCATAGTGGTGTAAAAGTTTTTCTGATTTTTCTTGATTAATACCAAAATCAAAAATGAAGCAAATCTTGAATTAGTAATTAACAAATACATAAATTATACACAATTTTAACCCATTTTATGTCCCACTGAGAAATTAAGAAGGGGGTAGTTGAGATGAATGATAAATTGAAAATACACATTTCTGAAATTAGTATTTTTTATATAAATCTATATCATTTGGTTATATCAGCTAGATACTTGGTGCTTATATAATAATAGTAAGTTAATATGAAAGAATATTTTATTTTGGTAGCGGGTACTAAAGTTTAAATATAATTAATATTGTAAAGTGCTGTGTTAATGTTTAATTATGTTCAGTGAATATACATGTACCACCAGTAATTAAATAAATATAACGTGTATATAATAACTTAGTATTTAAAGGATATTTTTTTATTAAAGTGACCACAGTATAATATTCAGGTATAATATTGGTAAATAACATTGAAGAAGAGACTCCATATTGCCTTCATTCTGAGAACTTTGGGAGTGGGAGATACTCAGTTAAATTAAGCCAATTGAATAACTACAGGTTGATCAAAAACAATATTTATTTATTTTTAATGTATGCAAATGCTCTTAATAACACACTTTTCTACATATTCTGGTCAGAAATGACTTAAAAATGATCACTAGAAGAAAAAAAATAAAATTGAATCAACATCTTGTCATTATATTTACCCTGGGTAAATAAGTGGAGCTAAAGGGGGTGGGTGGGGTGAGTAGGGTTGAACTTATTGTCCCTCCCCACCCCAATCTTACATCATGCAACCAACTTAATTTTATGCATAATTTAGTCCTGTATAGGCAGATACTAGACTGCTGTTAAAAATGTTATAAATATTGAAGAGAAAATTTTGTGTTAATATTTTTCTACCTGTGGTGAGTCAAGCTCGAGATTTGAAGACTCTGGGTTCAAGGGGACTTCTGTATATGGAATTTCATAATAGAAATGTTCTTTTTTGCAGCTTTCATCTGACTCTGAAGATTCCGACCCAGAAGACTCTGAGCCACTTTCTGAATTGGAATCAGATGATGTAACCAACTTGGAACTGTAAAGAAAAATATCAGACAATATATTATTGGAAGACATGATTATAATCAAAGTACTGTAAGTAATATTAATTATAATAATAAATTAAAACTAATTGCAATTACAGTAATAGTAGTGATATCTGGATCACCATCATACAGTGCAACCATACAGTACCACCAGTCCACCACCATACTGTACCACCACCATACAGTACCACCATACAGTACCACCATACAGTACCACCATACAGTACCACCATACAGTACCACCATACAGTACCACCATACAGTACCACCATACAGTACCACCATACAGTACCACCATACAGTACCACCATCATACAGTACCACCATACAGTACCACCATACAGTACCACCATACAATACCACCATCATACAGTACCACCATCATACAGTACCACCATCATACAGTATCACAACCATACAGTACCACCACCATACAGTACCACCATCATACAGTATCACCATCATACAGTACCATCATACAGTACCATCATACAGTACCATCACCATCATACAGTACCATCATACAGTACCATCATACAGTACCACCATACAGTACCATCATACAGTACCACCACCATACAGTACCACCATCATACAGTACCATCATACAGTACCACCACCATACAGTACCACCACCATACAGTACCACCATCATACAGTACCACCATCATACAGTACCACCATCATACAGTACCACCATCATACAGTACCACCACCATACAGTACCACCACCATACAGTACCACCACCATACAGTACCACTATCATACAGTACCACCATCATACAGTACCACCATCATACAGTACCACCATCATACAGTACCACCATCATACAGTACCACCATCATACAGTACCACCATCATACAGTACCACCATCATACAGTACCACCATAGTACCACCATCATACAGTACCACCACCATACAGTACCACCACCATACAGTACCACCACCATACAGTACCACCACCATACAGTACCACCACCATACAGTACCACCATCATACAGTACCACCATCATACAGTACCACCATCATACAGTACCACCATCACAATGCCACCATCATACAGTACCACCATCACAATGCCACCATCATACAGTACCACCATCATACAGTACTACCATCATACAGTACCACCATCATACAGTACCATCATACAGTACCACCACCATACAGTACCACCACCATACAGTACCACCATCATACAGTACCATCATACAGTACCACCACCATACAGTACCACCACCATACAGTACCACCATCATACAGTACCACCATCATACAGTACCACCATCATACAGTACCACCATCATACAGTACCACCACCATGCACTACCACCATCATACAGTACCACCATCATACAGTACCACCATCATACAGTACCACCACCTTACAGTACCACCATCATGCAGTACCACCACCATACAGTACCACCACCATACAGTACCACTATTATACAGTACCACCACCATACAGTACCACCACCATACAGTACCACCATCATACAGTACCACCATCACACACTACCACCATCACACACTACCAATGACATACCGCAGTAAGTTAAAAGTCGTGTGGATCAACGTTGTCAGATAACTCCATGCATTTGTAAGTCGGTCATTAGGTACATGTTCTTGTGTAATGCTGCCAGGAATTTTATCATAGAAATGTTCTTCTTTACAGCTTTCATATATTAAATCAGATTCTGACCCACTTTCTGGATTGGAATCAGATGATACCAACTTGGAACTTAAAAAGAAAATTATCACAAAGAACTGTAAGTAATAATTTTAATAATAAATTGCAATATAAATATTGATGATCAAAATATATTAATAATATAAGTATTATTAATATAAAATTTGCAAATAATCTTATGATCAATAATGATAGTCATAACCCCAAATAACTATGACAATAGCAGCAACATCAACAACCATGAAAATAGAAGATTCTATAATTTCTATCATATGACAGACATACCGCAGCAACTTAAAACATGACTGGATCAGATTTGCCAGCTGCCCAGGTACGTGTCTGCAAAGGCAAATTGAAAATTATTAATGGCTACCCTTT